>NNCF01125941.1:197432-219600 GCA_002313205.1 Laupala kohalensis
TATATATATATATATATATATATATATATATATATATATATATATATTAAATCCGGTGTTTAACTCAGATGGATTATATTGCGAGCAGAAATTGTCAGTAAGATAGTATTTCTGATATTCCAACAGATGAGTGAGATTGCTTCGTTTCAAACACCAACTTGGTTCAACAACTTAAATACATTTTAATCTAATGCATTTTATTTCCACTTTTATTTATTCTAAAATTCTTTTAGAGTTAATAATTACAATGTAATTAACAATAACGAATATTTCCTTCGTTCACCAAATTTTGAGAATGTACCCCCAGCCCCCTCCGGAGAAAATTTCCTAAAAGAGTCGTAGGTTTGTGGCGCTCGAGAGGCGACATACCGTTATCAGCACCGGACTTATCACAGACTACGTGAATTTTGCTTTGTGAAAAATGCCTAGAGATGAGATTCAGGACTTACGTAATTACCATCCGAAACTCAGCGTCCTAGATTTCGGATATCTGAAGGAATTAGTGACGTCAGAGGCGGGGAAACGCATTGATAACAGTCTGCGATCTAAATTGCATGGGTGTGTTCAGGAGACCAGGGAAAGGAATTTGCTCCCCCTCCCCTAAGTGAGTGGAGAGCCTCTCTCGTCAGGATCCAAATTTGAAAAAATCAATAAATTAAAATATAAAAATTAGAATAGACATGAATTAATCATACATCTCACAATCCCAGTATTAACTCAGATAAACTTTTACCCATGGTACAGAAAGTATGTCAACGAGCACAAACAGTAGTGAAGATCTATCCGTTAAAAAAAAAAAAAAAATAAACATTTGAATGTCAGCATCCCAACAAGAGATCACCAATCAGTAAAAAGAGGAAATTGGCCATATCATCCATTTTGAAGGGTTACCAGATGCGTTCACGTTTCAAATGCAAATTACTCTGTAATTCTATCCCGATGCTTGCAGCCACTCCATCTTTCACTTATTTCATAATTTCCCAGACTCTGTTACATAAAGCGACCGATGTACTTTCCGGTTATGTCATACACTCGTCGTGTACACGGAAAATACTGAAATCACCCACAAAAGATATTGAAGATCTCGTCAAGTTAATGTGATTCCCATCAATATTAATATACCAATTCACAGATCATTCAATAAAAACTACTTACATTATTTCTGTGATATTCTTTTTTAATTTTTAATCATGTTTCTAAAATCTTTCTTAGTCGAAGTTTTGTTTTTAGATCCATCGCAATATTTTAGAGACAATATAAAAATGATCAACAACAAATTGAGAAATTAAGTATCAATATTACATAACAAACCGTAAAAAAAGGAAAAATAACGCGATAGCGATGAGATGGAAGGAGATGAATCTTGTACATATGATCGTGTTACATCTCGCACGTGTAACAAGTATTGATTACATCTGTTTACGGCCTAATGACCTTGATGTTGGCGAGTCCTAAAGCCTCATAAAAATGATCACATTTGTAGAACATCGTGATGATGTAAATTGATGACACTGTACGAGTTAATTAAGGTATTATAACCGTCAGAACAACTAACTACCTCCAAAAAATGTTTCGTATGATAATTTGGACTATTCTCTATCCAGTGGCGATGAAATTTCATATCCTTACGGTGCTAAATATTGAATTATTTGACTTTAAATTACTATGGGCTTATATGGAGAAACTTTCACGGGCTTGTGTTGTTTTGATATCCTGACAAAAGTATCGGCTTAGCATAGCAAAAAAAAACCCCTACCAAAACATAGCAAAGGTAAATAGAAAGGAAATGACATTAAGATTTGCATACCTTACGGGACATTTACAGGATTAATTCACCAAAAACTGCGGAAAATACTGATGAAAGAGAAATGGTGACTACATCATGCGACTCTTGTCAAGAAAGAGTCAAACGACAGTCTAAATTAATTTTTTTTTTTTTTGTGGGGCTTTAGGGCTCGTCAACATCAAAGGTCATTAGAGCCCTTAAAACTTGTACAGGTAGGGAAAATGCAGTTACGCACTAGGGAGAGCCAACATGACTCTCCCCGCGTGTGGGACTCGCCGAATGACTCAGCCATACCCACTAAAAACCCTCCTGAATTACAACTCAAAACTCAAATCCACACATATCTCACTGAAACATTACTAAAACATTATAAAAAAAAGAAGAGGAAAGAAGAAAATGAAAGATACCCTAGCCCTAATAGCGTCGGGATCGAAAAGAACAAGAGGTGACCAAGGAAGGTCAGAAAAGAGAAAGGAAGGAGCATGGCACAAGTAAGTGGAAGCAATGCCAGACTCAGCTCAGGGCCCCGTGTCTAAATTAATTAAAAAGTCACAAAATAATTATCCTCGTCGAACAGTAAAATTCGTCAATAGAGAGTTATTAATTAATTAGAATTCCTTTAGTGAATATTTCCAAGTTTTGTGAATACTTGACTTCAGTGAAAGCTGTCACAATACCTTCATTAATCTATTAATTTATTTCATGACACACATATAATGTGAGGAAAGAAAAGGAAAGGAGACATAAGGAGTTACTTGGAAACTGAAGGAACCCAAGCAATAACTAACAGAGGGCTACAAGTGGTCACTGGTGACGAGTACAGAAGACCCCCCCAGTTAAAAATCTCAACCGACCGGGAACCGATCCCGCACTCTCCCACTCAGCAGAACGTCAGTGACTGTGCTCACCGTCATTGGTTTATATTTTGTTGGAATTTCATTTCAAAAAATCTTGGGGAAAAGTTTAATGGGACACACTTCAGATTTGCGTCATTTCATTTGTTGTATTTGTAGATGGGAAATGTAGCGTGCTACTGAATCTTATCTACATGGCGCGATCGGAGGTAGGAGGGTAGAATGGTATTAGTATAGGTGGGCTGGTTAACTGGATTTACCAACAACTTGGTCCACGTGGAGGGGTTAGTAGGAGTAGTGAGTATTAGAGGAATAGAAGGTTCGATTTCTAGTAGTCACAGCTTTATGACCTGGGACATTGAATGTGAAAAGCTACGAATTTTTTTCTGGCCCCACCGGGAATTGAACCCGGATTTACTTGGTGGTGAACGAGAATGCTAACCCTTTAGACACTCGACGGGCATACAGATTCGCATGAAAATTCGTAACTACAGCATTTTAAACCAAATAATAATTCTGTAAAACAGTCAGACTTTCTTATAAATGATATTGAAGAGTGAAATTCTGATTTCTTACGACAAATAGTAACTAGTTTTACCGAAGAAAATGGGATTAGAAATCATTTTGCTCCACGAACATTACATGCAGCTATTAACATTTGCATAAAACAGCAAATCATCACGTCTCGAATCCAATAAAATGATTTGAAAGGGGTGTTTTGCGGAAATTAAATTGAAATGATGTGACATTTTTAATGTCACTACACAATCCAATTACGGAAAGAGCAATCCCTAATAAAAAGATTCTCTCAATGGAGGTAGCTCGGGGAAGAAGCACACAGATATGAGTGAGTGAGCTAGGGAGCCCAGGAATCCCACAGATTTTTAATCTCGCAATGAAAATACTTTATAAAATACTAGGTGATTAACTCGCCGTTGCCCGGGATTTGTTTTACTCGTTAGACCAAGGAACCCATTCACTCTCCGGGTACCGCGCAGATTCAATCTCCGCTTCCGAGGCAACACAACGGAGGCTGTGCGGTTGCACCATTTCATCAGGAAACCTTTAAAATCTAAACCATTCGACCAAATTTTACGATTAAAAGATGATTTTAATCTTTGTTAAATGCACAAAAAATAAACTATTATATTTGACGATGATTGATATTTTCCTTGTTAAATTATTCTCTTAAATTAAAGTATTTTAACTTTCCTATTTTTAATAAGGTTTTTTCGATAATGTTGGTAAACCTTTGTAGATAGACATATGGTGTCGCGGAATATTTTATAGAACTCTTCAAGGCAAACTATATTGCCATTCATAGTTGTCACATCTCTAACGGTTTAGGCGGCGTAAAAGAATATACCTCTGGGTTGTTTTTTTCGTTGTCAAAAACCATTTCTATCTTTCTTTTCACGCATTTTTAAAATAAAAGTAAGTCTATTTTCATCCTGAAAATCTTATTTATATCCTTGCCAAATTTCATCACGATCGGTTGAGTGGTTTAGTCTTCATTAAGTAGCAAACAGGCAGACTCACTTTCGCGATACGCATTTATATATTACTACCGTGGATTCCGAATATAACAGTTACATTACAAAATTAATAATTAATATAGTTACACAAATAACAAGTGTAACAAAGTTAAATAAATTAACAAATTTAGTGTACTTCAAGGAAAAACTATGAAGTTAATCAACAATAAATGTTTGAGTAATATCTTGGCGCTCCCAAATAAACTTTTGATAAAGGTCCATGCAATAGTGCGATTTCAAAAGAGCCACGAATGCAAGATATGACACGTAATCAAACTAAAGCACTGTAAATGGATCCCAACTCATCCATTTAACAATCCATAACAAACATGATCGAGTAGATTTCTTACTTTTTCTTCTTCGATGAAGATACTGTAAATGAGAAATGATATCTCTTTACCATTTTCATATAAAAGCCCTACTGGGATTTCGCGAAGAATAAATGCAGCAGATTTTTCACTTGGGATTGAAACTATACCAAAAATTCTAGCCTAGAATTCTAAAATCAGGAGGAAATAACATTTTATGATCGTTCCTCCGTTCAAGATTAAAAGTTAAACGATTAAGAAATGCGAGCTGGACCCGAAATCATGTCAAGTTTTATCGATCCCGCCCCGAAATGAAAAGACCGCGTCTTGTGTTTCCGTTATTGAGTAATCCTAGTCGCCGACCCGTAACGCCGAGGTCGCCGGTTCGATCTCTCGATTGCCTTTTTGGGATACCAGTGTTTCTATTGCAGTTTAGGTTTTTTCTTTTCTCAGACAATACATTCGAAGTTATCTAACGCAGTGCTGTCCAACTGGCGACCCGCGCACCTTTCTAGACGGTTTACGTATTGTGGTAACATCAAATTTTTATAAAAAGTTAATTAAGTCAGAATTAATATTTGACATTGTTAAAAGAATAGAAAATTGGGCCAAACTTAAGGGGTTGGACCCACAAGGGTTCGAAAATATAATTTACGTCATAATACTACAAATATTATTGCAGTTCCGAAAATATAAGCCGTATTCTTTGTTCTTCATATTTACAGTAGTTATAAAGAAATACTGTTCCGCACTATTTTCTTCTCTCCGCCACCGTTTATGTTAGTATGTTAGGGTATGATAATTATAATATGAACAATTATAAACAATTGTTCGGTCACAGTCGGCGATGTTAGGTTTGTTATACCCGGCGATTCCGTTTTAAGAAAATCTGTTGTAAGTGTGAAGATGGAGGCGTTGGTGGAGGTAGCAGCACTCGCGGAAGGATATACGAAGAATGAGGTTAGGATAGGACCAGAATGTTAAGTTGGTCCACTTTGTGTTCGGAATTTCTCCCTCATACATTATCATGTGAAAACATTTTATTATAATACTAAATATTACAGATAATTTTTTAAAAATCAAGAAACATACTATTTAATTTTTCCAGACTAAAATAATATAAATTTGTTCACGAGAATTAAAATATCGAGGTATAAATAAAAAAATACGATCCATTAGTTTTATTCGTTAGGGAACATTTTGCCAAACTCCATCCCATGCGAAAATCGATAACAGAAGTATGCCACAGAAAGTGTATAGACGTTGGACAGCACTAATCTAACATGTTCCTCTGGACTGGTAAAACGATCCTGGCTGTTTTGCATTTTCATAGGACATAACATTTTCAAGAAAGAAACAAAATGCCAAAAAGAACACATTGTTTTAAGGTATGCACAGCTTTTACACAATACATAAAAATTTCTTTGAGAAGACCGAAAATTGTGTAGGTCTCAATCAAATAACATTTTTTGTAGGGCTTTAGGGCTCATCAACGTCAAGGTCATTAGATTCCTCAAATAATATGAATAACAAAACAACTGTTCATAAGTCTGGAAGTAAATGTGTTGTATACATGGTATTTCTGAATTCCTCTCCATTATGTCGGTGTTTTAACATGTATACGTATCTTCCTTGGAAAAACTTGCAACTAAGTTGATTAGTTTTGGAATGGTAATATTACCGAGTCATCTTAATTATCATAAATTTTTTATATCGCGTAATCTAATGTTTTCCAATAAAAAAGTTTGAGAGCTGTGCCCCCAGTGCAGTAGGGAGAAAACGCAGGCAGATCAATATTGCATACAATACGAGACAGTTAATTGTACACTATAAATCGTAATAAATATGTGATACGCTTACGAAATATTTTATAGAATAGCTATGAAACTCGTTAGTTACGAATCTCGAATTACTGCAGAACAAAACACATTCCAAACTAAACAACCACCGCAAAAGCCACACTTAAACACATCCAAAAGTTATTCCAAAAATATTTCCATAAATAAATATTTCAAATTTTGTTCAGTAATTTTGAATTGTTCTGTTCATATTTTTTTTAATATTAAATATTTTATACAAATATTTCTAGAAAGTAGAGTTGAGGATACACTTCTCGAATTATATTACAAAATGTACGCATTATGGTTGGATGTCAGACGGAAGAGTAAGTCTCGTGGTTTGAATCTCGCCACGTAATGAAGTCTGCAACTCGAAATTTGATGGCCATTTTTAGTACTTCATTTTTTACCTGGAAATCACCTTCAATCAACACAATTTTGCGAAATCATTTGAAGAAAATAGAAACAAAACACACTTTGATTAAGTAAAAAAGTGAGAAAAAAATCAAGTAGCTAAAACCCTTTTTTTGAAGCACTGCATATTGTGACGTACGACATCCTATTTTTGATTTGTTTTACATTTTTCTTTATTTTATCGACTCGCTGCCTCAGACCTCAAATTGTTTGGGACTCCCTCGACGAATTTCATCTCCAAACTCTTTTTGGAACTTCGTTCACGTTTTGGTGAAGAACGAGTGATTCGGTCAAGAACATCCGAGTCAAGAATTACGCGGTGAAACATTTTTTGTAGTAGTTCCAGTGTATCAAATACTCTAAAATTAAGTCACAATTGATGTTTTTGTCTTTTTTATTATATTGATTTTAAATAATATATTGTTTCATTTTTCTATTTGTATTGCACTGAGTGCGAAATTTATCAATTCCTATCAATATTTCTCTCCATAATATTTCAATGTTTTAAGATACTATGTACACATCTTCATAGGAAGAACTTTTGACTAGTTTTGAAATTGTAACATGTATCGAGTTATGTCAGCTATCATAACTTTTTTATATCACGTATTCTAATTTTTTTTCGATAAAAAAAAGGTTTAGATTAGTTCCCTCAAACAGTAGGGAGGAGAAACAACTAGATTAATATTGTACAAAAAACAAATTGCAATCAATGACAGATAATAATATTAAAAATAATCATAACAAATTTATTCTCCAAAAAGTAGTTACAAACTGCGTATGACCACGTGGAGTACAATAAACTAATTTACTCTCCGGAAGCAAGCAAGGGACCGTCCCATCAATTCCGATCAAGGGCCCTAAGGCAGAGGCGGATTTAACATTTCAGCACACTCTTAAGTTAAGAATAAAAAGTTAAGTAGGTATTATAATATTAACAGAATGCCAACAAATTTGTACTTAATAAAACACAAAAAAGTTATTTCACTATTATTATAAACTATAGATTATATGGAAACTATTCTTTATAAATTGTAACTATTAAAATAACTCAATATTCGAGATTAATTATTAAACTAGACAGCCACCCTTATACAAGAGCCTGTATAAATATTAAATTCAATCTCAAAATACGATTATAGAATTTTGCACAGTATGTTTGTTCGTTCAAATAAATAAAACCCTGAAATCTGAACAAGGTTATTGTCTTTTTTTATTCCGTGTTTATGATAATTAAAAACGTCGGAATAGACGATTCCAATCCCCATCTCAAATCGCCGCAGCGTTTGGTCAGCGTATGGATAACGCAGTTTCACGTGCGAATGCACCCGGCAGACGCGCCACTATCTCAGCAATTAACTTCATATCCATAACATTAATTTAAGAAGCGGATATTTTTAGTGTTCCCAGTGTTGCTAAATGATAACTCATACCAAGACACATTGTCCACGAGTTTATTGATTACGCTTGACCAAGATTCCTCCGTCTTTTAATTTTCCTGAGTCGTAATTAACAATGAAAATGCTATCCGTAGAAGATAGTATCAGCTTCGGAGTATTCACTGGGATGAAATGACACTTTTTATGGAGGACATTCTGACCATTAAGCAAATGGTCACTTTCATGTCCAACAATTTATCTCACAATACCGCGAGATATGCGATGACTTTTGTTAAATATACGATATTGAATACCGTGACAAATCACGTACAGCCATGCGAAGAGCTATGTTAAATTTCAGTACATTCTAAAATTTAGGACTTAAATGATAAGTGAGATGACTTTACAAAATATGTCATAAAGGAAATCAATAACTGGACACGAGACGTTCAATTAGAAGAAGCAGAAGTAGATTTGAATTCATTAATACAGTAATTAAGAAACTCGGAAGGGAATTCGAAATTGTGGTAGCAAAAAATTAAAAACAATTATATGCCTGTATAATGAAGCAAACTTTTGCTATTTTAATGATCGCTGCACATTTTACATTTTACATTTCTCTTTGGTTATGATACGCATTTAATTGCATTATTTATAATTCTTTTATTTCTTTAGATTACTTGACAATGGTTTACAAAAAATTCCACGTCAAATCAGACTCGAAATTTCTTATTCTCAATGAAATTTCGTTCACTTGTTCCCATGATACTAAGAATTTCTGAGTAGTATTTCTCTAAACAATAGTTTTGTAGTCAATTTATTACGTACCACACATTTTTATTGGAATTTTATTTTAAATTTTTTTACAAATAATATTTTTTGATATACACTATTACTGTATTGAATTTCATAGTTTTTTTATGCTCCTTGGACTTTACTATCAGTTTTAAAACGGAAGAAATTTCTCCCAGAACTAATAATTTTATTTTGATAAATTGTTTTAACTTATTTGGAAATTTTAAACAAAAAATACTTAAGTATCATTGAGGTAAAATAAGCTTCATTGAAGATATTCAAAATATGAAATTTAATTTCAAGTGTAGTTTATGCACTTGGCCGCGCTTTCCCAATATAAACCAGACCGTAGTGGTGCGTAGATTCTGTGCTCAGTATTTCTAAAATTATTACTTTATCTACCAATCGATATGGCGGAATAAAATTCATTAATTGTTAATTATTTAATCGTTATTTTCTATTATTAATAATTTTATTATTATTGATGTGTCGTAATGTTTGCGCCTCACCGCGTCACTTGCGCTCATACATTTCTATACAATAAATGATTGTTATGTAACTGTACAGTGCCATTGTACGTACCCTTAAAATTTGCCCCATGAATTCGGGATCATTCTGTATAATTCGCAGAATAGTGCATGTTAGATTCAGTAAATACCGTAAACGACGCGTTGCGTTATAAATTTTTTCTCATACAAACTATAGCGTTTATTTTTTTTTAAAACTAGGTTCCACTTTATAATATGGAACTGATTCCAATAAATTTCTCTGATTTATTCAAGTGAAACTCATCCGCATCGGTATGGGACCGTGGATAAATTACATAACGCCCCCTGGAGGGTATAGGTTGGTTGATATCGTTACACCGCGTTACGGCGAGGAACGGAGTTCTTGGTGTGACATAACCCTAAATTTATTGTAGTCCGTTTTATAGGGTACTTTTCACTTAAAAGTCTATCACAACAACCCACGTACTCAACAGCTCTGAGAGAACTTCAGAGCTAAGCGGAGCGGACAATTACGTCAATGTATCAAAATTTGTCCTCACATTTTTCGAAAAGGAACAAAAAATTTTCTTAACGAGGGGGGTAGTGTCACGTAATTGGAGGGGTGAGGTATCGTTACAGGCAGTTTATGGATGGGAGAGTGTTAAATGGAGTCATCGTATTTGCACTCAGGGACACTTTAACTTAACTACATGCGTGGCGAGGACCATGTAGTGGTGGAGTAGGTGTTAGTCCACAGTGTTCGACAAGGGATACGGAAACGTTTACAGACCGTCGTCGGCGTACACGCGTAACCCTCCTACATTTAATATATTGAAACATACGAGTTATTTCACTAGAATTGCAACGCTATAGTTGTATTTCCTTCACCTTAGTAAGATATAACCTATCGCCTACATAACAACAGTATGACCCTCCACCGCGCAGGTAGATAAGTTAAAGTGTCCCTAAGCAAAAGTGTACCCAGGTGCAAATGCGAGAAACTCTTTTAAATAATAGTATTTTTGTGTTACGTAATTTATAAACAATGGAGTGCAAACCAGAGGGATAACGAATGATAATGAGTACCTCAAAGTGAAGAATGCGTATCCTTCCCTTGTATTGTCATGGAATCAATTGCTGTGGAGACGAGAGAACAAGACCCCTGTTTCTTGTGTGGGTGGGTGGGTGGATCTGGGAAATGTCCTGACTGCTACGGTGAGTGCATTGCATAAGCAGCAGCGTTCTTTCGGTCACGACGTCTTCTTCCCTCCGACCGATGAACTTTCACTTTATGATTCTCCAGATGGCGGCGCCTCGTCTCGTTACGCGGCGGTCTCCTTTTGCTCTTATGGGACTCTGCCTTCAACCGAAGGAAGAAATGGGAACTGAGCGGGACTTACGAAACTCCGCCACAATGCGGTCCCAAGCTCAGTCACATGCAGCGTTCCAATTGAAAGGACGGAAGACAGGGAATCTCCAGCCATCTGACCTTTTGTAATATCGCTGATCAATTTCCAAAAAAAAAAAAAAATAGTTTACGAAAAGTGTTTTCTACATCTGCTTGGTCCATTTACACTGCTAAATATTATTCAAACTTCTTAAAACAGTAACCTAATGTGTAAGTCTAGCAGACAGAAATTATTTCACTGCGTCTATATACCAAACTTTCAAGCGAAATGCCGCTAATGCGGATGTAATGCATATTAATTGTACTTTACGTACAGAAAATTTAAGCAAAATCATTGGAGCCGTTTTTGAGAAACATACAAAAAGATTTAAACGCTGGGGTTCCGCGGACGGAGTCAGCATGGTGACCCAAACGTTGGTAGTTGTATCTACTAAGACGCGGTTTGTCCCAGACAGACAAGTTCGTACAAAAAGGTACTTTGAACTTCATGTGAACCCTTTGTTTTAAAGTAAAAAAATTAGAGCACGTGCATCGACAACAAGTAGATTCTACCGTATATACGAAATATGAATTAAATATATTCATCCATTTTCTCAGAATCACTGCGCAGACGGACAGACTGATGGACGGACGGACGTAATGCCAAAAACCACTTTTTCTGTATCAGGGATAACCAAAACGGATAATTCCGTCGAAATCTCGATGTTTTTTTTTTTCTTCCCACGATTACAAAACTTTCTATGTACCACGTATATGAGAAAACAAAAGATCTGTTAGTACATCAATAAGGCAATTTGTTGCTTTCCACATTAATGTCCCAGTTTATACAGCTGCGACTACCTCCTACTGCTCCTAGTATCAATAACTAACTACTCCACGTGGGCCAAGTTGTTGGTAAACCCAACCTAACCGGTCCACCTACTAACAATAGCTCTTACCACCCACCTCCTAACTCCTATCGCTCCATGTAGATAAGCTTCAATAGCACGCTACATTTCCCATTTACAAATACAATAGAAGAAAGTAAATTAGTGAAATGGTTGGGTTCGTTTTTTTAATAATGAATTTCTCCTCAAAAAGATCCAAGTTCAAAATCCACTAAAGCACTCAAATGATAAAAAACGTTAAGGTTTCATTGGATTGCGGGGTCAGGGTGGGGTGTCGTAAAACTTTCATTCCATTTTATATTTTAAAGGACACTAATTATGCGAACATTAATAAAGACAATCATTATAAAAGTCATAGAATGCAATATGTATTACTTTATTAGTATTGACTGATACATGGTCAACGTTTCGATGCTAGTTTGGCATCATCTCCAGGACCGCTGCTATATTTTATAGAGATCTAATTATCCAAATATTAATACCCATAAATTTTCTTTTTAAAAAACATTAAACACATCAATAGTTGTAAGAATATCATAGTCGGTGAAGCAAGTTCAACTTGTTTACTGCCTTTCGTGATGGAGGCATGTTAACAATGACTTGACACTAATGGTTTGAATGTAAGTCTACATTCAGACTTACAGGGTACGACTTACATTCAAACCACAAGTCATTGTTAACATGCCTCCATGACGGAAGGATGTGTTTAATGTATTTTAAAAAGAAAATTTATGGATATTAATTTTTGGATAATTAGAACTTTTTAAAAAATAGTAGCGACCCTGAAGATGATGCTAAGCTAACATCGAAACGTTGACCATGTATCAGTCAATACTAATAAAGTAATACATCTTGGATTCTATGAACTTTATAATGATTGTTTTTATTAATGTTCGCATAATTAGTGTCCTTTAAAATATAAAATATAATCAAGACAATCAGTGGGAAATCAGTGTTATATCTAAATTCATTCAATGTTTTTACTACATTTTGGGGGCTCTTGGAGCTAAAAAGTTAGAGATTCACTGATCCACAGGAATCCGTCCTTCACACGTGCCACTTTCGTTAATCACGGTGCATATAGAAGCGTAGGTTGAAACATCATGTACGACTGCATCGCATCTTGAGGTCATACCACATTATCACTAGGAGAACTCATAAAAAGAAACAAACACTCACAGAGCGGGGGTGGGGTGGGCGGAGAGAGACTGGGTCCACGCGATTACAGCTGCTTACCTGCAAGCAAACAAGTAAATAGCATACGTCAAACACAACACTGCTACTCACGGGGAAGAGGGAGGCACATACGCTGCACACGGAAAACGGCGAAGATCACGTGTCCACGCTCCCATCAGAAACACGTGTCAGTGCTTCGGAAGAACATTCTCAGCTTACATCATTCTAAAGGTTCGAGAGTCTATTTCGTTCCTTTGCATCATAGCATCGTTTTCCGATACGCGTGAATTATAAAATCATGCAATCCAGAAATTTTCCATTGTCTCTTTCGATTGAAATTTCAAAAGTTTTAGCCGTGCGATATTATTTCTTTCTTCTATATTTGCGTAATATTCCAGCATTTTAGCCGTAAAAAATTAGATATTCACGCTTATAGCGGAGGACCCTGCTTAAATTGATTACAACTCAAAAATCTCCCAAATAGGGATGTTATTGTCAACCGATTCTTTGAAAATTATAAGGGAAAACTATAAGATCTCCCAAATAATTTCCACCTTGGTTCACGACATTACAACCATTTTGGGCGTAATACCAAATTGTTAACAAAAATGTCGGGATGAATAATTAAACGTAACTCAGTAACTAATTAACGTACAGAGCGCATTGTTATATCATTGCGCATTGTTGTTATTGCAAGGCTACATTTTAAACCATAAAAATAAAAAAAGTATTGTTCTTTGCAATAATTATTGAAAAAAAAAAAAAAGTGACTTTTTGCAATAACTCATTACCGATTTCGAACCTACAATGCCTTCTTTTACAGGTCTTTGAAAATCTACAAGTAATTCATTTCACTTTTTTGTCTAGAATCAATACCTCATTCACAAGACCAAAAAAACATGAAAAATCGCAAATTTGAGGGTTTTTAAATAAAAATTGACCACAATCCTTTAAAAGACTTAGATTTTCGTATTTTACAAGATAAAGCTGTAAACCTAGTCTATAGGAGACATTTTCAAGGAAAGGAAATCCGTCTTAAGTAAATGTTAATAATTTATTGTCCGAAAGAACAGTTAGAAACTACGTGTGACCACATGGAGAACAATCGACTGGTTTACTCTTCGCACAGGCAAAAGACCATCTATTTCGATCAAACGGTCCCAGTGCAGTGGATTTAATATTTCTGCACCCCAAGGCAGAATAATTGATTGCCCAATTTTACTTCCACTATGCTATAAAAGAACGGCGATTTAAAAAATACGTACTGTTATCAATTTATTATTCCAAAAATATTGGTAATATGTTGCAACTCTTAAATATTCGAGTTTGATATATAAAATTGTATTAACGACACGGGTTAATGGGAGACCTGTAAGTATAAATCCGTCTCTACCTTTTAATAAGACAAGTTCAATTTAGCTTATCAATATCTCGAAGGTAGGTAAATTTGACGAAAGAAAACTTAATCTTTTCGAACGCTCTATCTCCTTAAATTGCTCTCCTACTTGCGGCTCAATAAACGTTAGTCTATCTGTGAGATTATATTGACCTTTCAAAATTACGGTCACAATGTAATGGTGAATAAAAATACCATTAATTGATTATCCAAGCTAACGTAGGACATGATTTAATTAAAAACTCTAAGAATACGACGTTATAGATATATAATTAATCGAATGTATGACTGGCACAAGTTTACAATGGGGACATTAAATGAGCTCAAAAGTCACGATAAATTTTATTATTTTTGTTTAAGAGTTTTCTTCACTACTTTTCCATTACAGCTATCGTTTATCATACAGATTTTGCGGTTACCGAACTTAAATAAAACATTTTTTTAGTTTTATTTTCGCAGAAATAAGTCTAAAGTCATACCATTTTTTTTTATTCATCGCTATATTATGTTTTTCTGCCGATACAATAAACAAAATGTATATGAATGAAAATTAAGACAATAAAATTAAGTAATAATCTTAAGAATTATCTTTGTTATAACATATTTAATATATACCTTAAACATAATTTAGATTAAACTAAGAAACTTACTTTACAGTACATACATTTAAATTAAACAATAATAATTAATTTATTGGAGGTATACATAACATATTATAAACAACTTATTTTCAAAAACTGACTAATTTCGAAACCACGAAATTGTTGGAAGTTTACTTTGTAGGAAATTTTCTGTGGTATCTCTCATCATCTTTCTCTCTATATCATCAGACATTCCAAAAAGATAATTCGATCTGAGATGGGAATCATGAATCGCGAAAGAGTTGGAATCGGTCGGTATACTTACGTGTATTTCAAACTAATCAAGAGAGTTCCAAAATGATAAATTTATACATTTATCTTACAGAAGCAAATTAAACTACATTTTTCTTTATTACAATTCTTAATATTGGAAAACAATTGGTATAAAAATTAAGTAAATTATACATATCAGTGATTTGACTAACTAGGAGCGTTAGTACTAACGCAAACGCATCTTTCCCTGTCACTCGCAAAGTCATTTCGTAATCACGATAATAATATTCATTGAAGCTACGAACGTCGGAGGGAAAACGGAGAGAATAACGCGAGAACCACAATGAGAGGAAGGATGACGAGTTGCAGTTTCTCAACGTTGCACAATACGGAATCGGGAATTCCAACGCGCCTTGAACTTTTTGTTTCCTATTCGAAAGAACGGACACTGATTATTCCGAACATACAAGTAAATGTGAACAAGAGGAAATAGAGTAATCGTGATAACTTTTAGTCCGGTGAAAATTGGCGCCGAGCGGTGAATAGAACTCGGGACACCTTCTATAATCGCAGGGATGTTAACCACTACACCACCCGGTCTTCCGGGATTTATGTGTGGGTGGAAATGGTGTACAGTTGCGGCAGTCGAACGGGTGATGTAGTAGTTAACGCCTCAGCGATCATAGCAGGGGTCCCGGGTTCGATTCCTGGCTCGTCGCCATTTTTACCCGACAGAAAGTTTATCACATATCTTCTCCACGTGTAGGGTAGACGGAAGAAATAAATGCGTAACAAAAAGTAATTCCCCAATATTATTTTCTGAGGATTCTATCTGATTATTTACTTGTCCGGAAGTTTTCTGCCATTTTCAAAATTATCCTCACATTAATAAATTGAATTGCCTTTTCGTAAGAGGAACCCAGTAATTATAATGACGCTAATACAACTTTATCTGAAGAATTCTACATCGAATTTAATTATACGTGAAACATAAAGATATGTAATTCTAATCAACCATCAATGAAATAAAAACTAACTGAAATTAAAAGAAGAAAGGAATATATATCCTCATTTAAAAATACAAGTTCTTCAATATACTCTAATCGTGCCCATTAGCACGTTATGAATATATTCTCGTCTTTCCAGATCAAGCACTATTACATGTGTCCCGATCGCAATTTGGTCACGTGACCGTGATTCATAGCAATCTATGGAAAATAAACATTTTTTCAGCAGTTTTTAGACAATACTACATTGTTTTGATTTTAGTGGTGAGAATGCGGTCTTTTTGAGGAACTAAATTTACATTCGTTCGTAGGTATGTATTTCCAATTTCGAGAACACTATCGAAAAATCGCGGTTCATAGTTTTTCAGCTATCACACTCGATTCGGATACGAGAATAAAACAATAATTAATATTCTCGTTTATTAGATTTCTTCGTGATAATTTTAATTTTATTAATTAAATATAATTTTTCAATTTATTGCTGCTAATATTTACGAAAATAAACTCTTTACGATATTGTCCGTAATTGTTAGGCCTCGTGGTTGTCGACTTCCACTGAAACCGAAGGGGTGATAAAGTGATGAAGCGGGAATACAAACCGACACGCGAAGATCAAAACTGAAACAAGCAATAATATGGCAGCTCTTGGAGTACCTATTTGGAATTTGGATTTGAAATCTTTGATTTAAAATTAAGGCAAATAATGAATTTTACACAACATAATTTTCGATATTAATAATAAAAAGTAAAATGTTACATACAGATAGGTTCATGCAAAATTTCTAAGAAAAGTAAGTATAGTCGTATGGAATCGAGATGAGAATTTTAAAAATAACTTGTAATCGGTACATCGCTAATAGCTTGAATGTTACTGCAAAACATTTTTACATATTTCGCATCATTTTTCATCGAATCAGTTCTTCTTCTTCGAACAGTTGATTTCCAATGTAATCACACATAATGGACCTTTTTGTTGAAATGTAAGAGAAAGGAGTACTTCATGGCTCATTGGTCCCGTAACTGAACCACGTTTCGGACGCGATGCAAGAGGTGCGTGATTGAGGATTCTCGTCCCATGACTACACTCCAATGCGGAGCTCTGACCGAGGGTCATGTGACCTAAGGCTATCACGCGAGGAGCAGAGGAGCCCCGGATAAGCACGCGAGGTCATCGCATCCCACAACTTGGAAATCCCCTCGAATTGTGACAGATTTCGGAAGACACAAACGCACATCACTCGATGCTTTTCCATATTTGAGTTAATGTTCACTGGTTGGAGGATTTGTGAAAAAATATTGATTGATGAATTTGCGATTACAGATGGATTGTTGAATCCTCAGAAGAATCTCACTATAAAGGACAAATAGAGTATCAATGTCCGTTGTGATTGAAGTCCAGTTTATAATATAGGGGCATAAAGCAGCGGAGTTTATAACGTATTTGGAATTATTTAACAAAATAATAGTCGCTATTCTGAGTCTGATGACTGATTATCTCCCTTGTTAGTGAACGTTGACATTAAACCTATTACTGACAAGACAGAAATTTGAAATTTTTGAATAGTCTTGTAGTAATAATATTTTTGTATTATTTATGTATATTCACACAAGTTTATTTATTTCAATCTTATTTAATATTTTACATAATTTTAACACATAAATAGCATCTATATTTATCGAATAAGACACTTGGTTGGTGTGTTTAGATGAACTATATTTGTCTTTACTGATTTATCATGAAACGTAAACCGTAGCATTAAAAAGAAACTTCCAGACAGAGAGAGAGAGCTAGTCTTAAAGAGTGAACTCTTCGTTTCATTCCAGGCAAAAATCAATTCTCTGAAGTTCTGGGCGCGACTGAGTTAACCGGAGCGCTAAAACTGTGCGGAAGATATTGTTACCTACGAAAAATAAACAATTATCGAAACTTGTTGAGAAATGTACTTTTCTTCTACCCTTGTGAGAGAACGATACCAGAGATTTTGCTGAGTTCCACGTCTTTCTATGTCGTTCTATGTCTACTGTCTTTCATCGGGGAGTCAGAGAAGGTCCAAAGAACATCAGACGAATCGAATACAAGTGAAGAGAGAAGTAATAAACAAAAAGTCAGAATGCCAGACTTATGGTTCTCACGGAATGACAAGACAAAACCCCTAAAATAAAAAAAATCCTAAGAAACACTAAAAAAAATTGACTTAAAATATATATATTACTTCTCATACATATTAGAGTGGCATGTGTTCAAATCATACACGGGAATTAATTTCTTATGATTTCTTTCGGAATCTTTTTTAATCCTTTCTTTGCTCTGGGAGATGACAGGTGGTCAAAGCTTTCATTTAGATTATTATTATTATTTATTTATTTTTATGAACCTCTTTTTCTTCACAACTTCTAGTTGTATTCAGGTAAAGTGCGGGGTATACCAAGCATCCTCACCTCAACAATGTCACAATGTATTAATCTTCTGACTATTCTACAGGTGTTAAGGATGGCTGCTTTTTGTATAAAGTTAGAAAAATGTTTCTTGGGAGATGAAGCCGATTGATGCTCCGATGCAGGCCGTGAGGGATGACTCCAGTGGTGGACAGGACTATAGGAACTACATATACACACACTCCATATTACATAAGCGAAGAATTTCTGTTTTCAAATCTTCATATTTTTGAATGTTATCATTGTAAGTAGTTTGTAGGTTGTGGGTGTTGGTTACTGCAACATCTATGATGTGTGTGATTTTCTTGAGTTTCTATATTTGACTAATATCTGGTCCATTGTGATGGATTGTCTTGTCTGTGAGGATTGATCTATCAAAATAAGTTTTGTATCTGCTGTTCTCTGAAATGTATTTCGGGAAGTACTTGTAGTACGGGACAGTGTCTTCTATTAGTCTATACTTCCCGCAGAGTTTCTGATGGATAATATTAGCAACCAGATTGTGTATGTGGGTGTAATCTGTCTGTGCTAATAGATTGCATCCTCCTGTGATGTGTTGTATAGTTTCTGGTTTAATTTTGCAAGTCCTACATTTGTCATTTGCTATGTCAGTGACTTCCAATACAAATTTTCCATAGTTTTTTGTGCTTATTACTTGGTCTTGAATCGCCATAAGAAATCCCTCCGTTTCCGAGTACAGATCCCCTTTTGTAAGCGAGGCGTTCGACGCAGCTTTGTCGACATGAGGCTCATCTAGATCATGAGGATGTCTACCATGAAGTGGTTTAGATTTCCATTGGCTAATTCTCCGATGATTTCAACGTTAACTTCATTTGGTTGTGGAGAGCGGTCTGCTAAATTTAAAAGAGGATATTTCATGTCAGCTGCACATATGGTCCAGTAAAAGTTAGATTCTTCCTTCCTCTGGTAAAAGAAAGCTCGGAGGCGCTTTATTTGTGAACTGTGTAGGTTATTATTATTATTATTATTATTATTGTTATACGTATTAAAGCATATACTGCCCCAAACTGATAGTGTCTGCATTAGAATTAATTTTAATACGTGGTCGCCAGTTTTACTTTAATTTGATTCCAGTGGTATTTTCGTAAATATTTTGTATTACTGTAAGTTCCTGTTCGTTGTTATGCATAAAGGGGTTTATACATAAGTGATGGAGGAGGACAGGAAAAGAGGGGGCAAGATGCATAGGAAGGGATAAGAGGAAGAAGAAACGGACTGCGTGAGAGAGATGGTGCAAAGTGCGCCAGATAACCCTCACGTCCCCCTCCGCCCAAACCGCCTCCAGCGGAAGACGAAACGGGACACAAGGTCGAAAGCATAGCGCCATCGTTCGCCCGCGCATCTTCTCTTCTCTCTCTGCTCTCGGCTTCAGCGGAAGACGAGGGTCGAAGCACAGAGCGACGTGGCGAAACACGCAAGTCACGCCTCATTGGCTAATGGTCGACCAATAGCAGCTCGCGATCAGGGCACAGGAAGTTGCACTTTGCGCTAACGTTTTATTTCTTTCTCAACTACTCTTTAACTTTTGGATTCGGAATGTGATTCAAGAACTATCAAAAGAAAACATCTGTGGAGGGGGTTAAAAAGATGCAAATACGATGAATAAAATAAGTAGATAAACTATATAATTAGTATTCGCATAGTCTTCCGTTATATATACATTATATAAACTAGATTTCATGCACATCTTGCAGTTTTGTCTAAGATGACAATATGAAAACTCAGTGTGACTTTATTATATTGAGTGACATAATTACAACTTAATATAGCACTTAATGTTTCAATTAAATGTGACATTATTTTTGTAAGTCTCATTCATAAAATGTCACATTTATTTCACTCTTATAATAACTCAAACCTATCAGTGACTCAACAGTATTATTTTCCAAAAAACGTTTTTATAAATCTATATTTACATATATGTATAGTTCCACACATGAATTAATTATATTTTAACTCCTCACTATTATATTTAATTGTTCAATATACACCTTAAAAATTTTACCCTCTTTAGAGGTGTCTTGTCCCGTTTGTCCACTCCGATCAATGCACCCCAGTCACAAACAGTGTCAGATATAAACAGCCCGAAGGAAGGAAATAATCATATAGGTAATTAAATTAGTAAAACAACGCCAATACACCCGCATTTAATTTTCATTCATGGGATTCTTTTAATACCACAGTACAACGATTGAGCTATACAATAAAAACTACAGCGAACACCAATTTTTTTACTCCAATTTGAGACAGAGATTCATTATTTTTCCGTATTCGACCCTTTGTACGAGACGAGTATTTATGAAATATTTTCTACAACTTTTCATGCTGGAGTACGACAATGAAAGTAAACATTTCCAAGGAGGCGTTGCGCGTAAACATGGATTAAGGGCAGATTTCATAATTCTTGATATTTTACTGATGAAGTTGAAGCGAAACATGGTTTCTGTATAAAGGAAGAAAGCTTACATGTTTAAAATAATTAATTAACTATGTGTTAATTATAGAAAATCATTACAGTACACTTCACTTGACGTCATAGGCGCAGAGTTCGAATTTGTAGTTGTTGTTGTTGTCGACATGATGCTCATCTAGATCATCTAGGGGGGGGGCGGCTTTACGGCTCATGTCGACATCAAAGGTCATTGGAACCCGAAAAACTTGTACAGGTAGGGAAAATGCATTTACATGACTCTCCCCACTTGGGACTCGAGGAATGACTCAGCCATACCCACTAAAACCCTGAATTATAATATATCAAAACATATCTCAAAACATTACAAAAAGAGAGAGAGAGAGAGGAAAATGATAGATACCCTAGCGTCGGGATCGAAAAGAACAAGAGGTGACCAAGGAAGATCAGGAAAGAGAAAGGAAGGCACAAGTAAGTGGAAGTAATTTCAAGACTCACCTCGGGGCCCCGTGTTTGCCAAACACGTACTTACTAGATGTAAGTCCCCTGGAGGGTGTAGATTACGTGCAACACCATTTTTTCTCGATTAAAACATCCCACACTCTTTATGTTTTTACAAACTTTTTGTTCGTAGACTTGGGTTGGGTTGGGTTGTAAAAAAATATTTAAAAGAGCTAAGGATCTACTTTGTGAATTAATCTCTCTCTCTCTCTCAAAACAAAAGACAATGTGATTCGTAGACTAGTTTCTTCGTCAGAGATAAAGAGTGAGTATTATTTTCCGGTTTGACTTTAGCAGGAAGCGTGTCGCGATCGGAAAAACTTGAAGAATTTCTGATAAGATATAAGTCGGGTAATGTAACTTGACTCCGTAGAACGCATAACAGTTTTAAAGACCTTCCAATGGTGTATTTGGAGTAGCATAATACTCGTACATTTCAAACCACATACTAAAATGTATTATCGTCACGGAAATGGGAACAAATCGTACTATGTTATTTGGAATAATAATCAGTGACTCAAATATAACAAACACAATACACGTTTGTTAAAAATAAACTAGCATGATTTGCATTTCATAATGATTCAATATTATTGTTGGTTATTATTAAAAACTTCATTGGCTTTGTGAATATATATATATATATATATATATATATATATATATATATACACA
>NNCF01125941.1:219850-264130 GCA_002313205.1 Laupala kohalensis
ACCAGACTGTACTTGACCGGTTCAGTGCCGCTGGTCGCCAAATGAAAACATAGTTCTGTTTATCACTTATTTGTGATAACGTGTATAAGTTTTAGAAGTTTAATTTTATTGATCATGTGATCACGGCATTTTGCTGAAGGCAACAGTGTAAATTTCATTCCTTAAAAATGCGTCTGGTTGTTTTTAGCAATGTTTTTTGAAAAGGTTAATAACTCATTATACTTTCATGTAGAAGCTTGCAATTTTGAAATGTTATCACAAACATAATAGTTAACTTTTGCTGAATAAGAATAATTTTTGACACTTCTAGTTTATATTATAAAAAAATAGTTAAGTTAACGTATCGGGAAAAAAGGGAAAAAAATTCGCGTTTTTTGAAAATGTTATTAAACCAGTAGTATTCATTCTTAGAACCATTTTTTTACTTGAGTATAAGCAGAAGAAGTCGACAAATTTAATGGTGTTAATTAGTTTTCTTCTACGATTTTTTTGTGACATCTACATCATTTCAAAGTGAGGGGTCTATAATTAAAAAATCCGATAGTCAAATAATTCCGCATATCGAGAGTTGAGACCTTTTTGAGATGTTTGTAAATGAGGAACGAAGAGTAACGGATGGGCTAAAGGTGGTATGATAAGCGTGAAGAGGAGATGGAGAAATAGACGATAAGGGTCCACAATGACGATGAGTTTCAGTCAAGGCGGTCCAGTACATCGAACCAATATACCAGGCACGGAAGTAGCAATTATTTAAGAAATTAATATTTGAAAGTATCAAAGACTATCCTACATATTCGCCTTCAACATAGCATAAATTCCAAAAACTTTATGACACTCCATAATGTAGAACTTGATGCACCGAATTCGGAGTATATTTTAAGGAATCTTCACCAGGCGACACTGAGGGTAAAGAGGGATCTGAAATACTTCCTAGTAGCCCAAGAGGAATTTAATTTCGGAATTACCATGGTTTCTTTTCATATATAACGATTTTAATTCACAATAATACGTAGGCGCCGAAATTTAGATATTGCACTAAAAAGAAAACAGTTATGGAAGTTTTAGAAATTTATCTAAAATAAAAACATTCCAACAGTTAAATTAAGATTTTTTTGTCGTAACTGTTTCTTACCTACAATTAACCTTGGGTCAAAAACAGCACTTTTCTGATTCCTCATTTTTGGCGCAAGCACAAATTGTGCCACTAGGTGGCATTTAGTTCCTCATTACGAGGCGAGTTCATAGCTTGAAATATAGTTTATAGCTGTGACCAGATTCGTAATGTTGGACCGGTATCGATTATTCAAACATTAGTATATTCCTGAGCACCTCGCTCCTTGGAAGGACAAGAGCAGGGAACTTGGCGGAGTGCTATCGGTTGCAGCGGAAGTGAAGGACCGGAAGTGCTTCCGGGGGCGGAGAGGCGAAGGCCGGAACCTCGCTCCAAGGTTCCGGGTGCACGCGTGTGCGTATGCACGCCCAAAAGGAGCGTCTTCACTTCACACGCAAGATCCCATACTCAGGAATCGCACGCTAACAAAACAAACAAAAATCCTAAATCTGTACGAAGCAACTGAGCACAGATCAGTGTGGATACAACACATGTATAAACAAACAACGCAGCCAATTATTCGAGATTCATAAGAAACTATTATTTACTTGGATAATTTTATACCAAGAATTCCTCAATAAACATATTTCGACATAAGTACACATCAATTCATGCATAAGTACATTACAATATTCTTCTCTCATCATTAAGATCTTCAAAGTTAATTTTAATTATTAAACAATTCAATTTTAAATCGATAATTGAGTTCTACTAACCTAAATACTACTGTAAAAAAACTAGTCAGATTATTAATTAAATTTAGATATCTTCATGAAGCATGATTGCTTAGTTTGAGTAAATATTGATTTTGTTAATACTAAATTTAAATTAATAGAAGTTAAATTAATTGTATTTTTTTATTATTTTGCGTTCTGAAAATTATTTTATATAGTTTTCTTAAGCGTTCTTTGTAAAATCCACATGTTCTGATAAGGATACTTTATAATTAATCCGACTCATTTATCATTGTCTAATATCGTTTAAGTGATACAAGGACTTCTAACTAATTTAACCTTTCTTTTAAACAAACTAAACATGTTATTTTACACCGGTACCTTACGTACTGGAATTTGAGGAGAATGAACTTATTATTTAAGTGCAGCTCATGATGATATACACGGAGAACTTAATCAACAGCACATAGAATTCGGATGATAATTTTCAAACAGCAATGTATCTCAATTCTGAGGTTTTTAACTCACGAGACTCCTTTTCGATGGAAGTTCATAGAGAAAAAAACATCCTATATGAAAAATAATAGTAGCTTGAGTAGGAAATTAGAGCAGTTTTAGTACGCGAGATGTGAAGTTAACACTGAACCTTATTCTGGGTCACATAAGAAGTTACAATTTTGCGTATACAATTTTGCGCTTCATCTCTAAAGTTCATGCCAGGGACATAAGGGAGATTTTGCATAGCGTACCTGCGAGCTATCGTGTACGCTTTCCACATGCAAGATATTTCAGTTAGTGGTATACTAATGCACCTAGCGTAGTACGTTACAACGCCTCTGTTCGCGTATGATGTTAGTTGTTAGTGGTACGCTAATGAGAGAGGTCTAGGTGGATTCTGGTCTGGATTTGAAGTTATGGTGATAGCTGAGAGGGTATGCAAGATATTTGTTGGTTGTGGGTGCCGTAATAGCATATTCTGGTGATTTCACAGTACAGTTTACTTGCGTAGAAGGGGTTTGTTTGAGTTTATAATTTTAGTATGATTTGATTCGAAGGTCCGCTATGCAAAATGCATCGATTGCACAGTTCTTTCCGAATACGTTACACGGTGAACGTCATCACCGTAACGTATACGCTAGGAAGCGTGTACGTTGTGCAAAAACTCTCTAATAAGTTAATATTGTGGTAACGACAGTTAGTATTTTTTTAAATGAGGTGATACAAATGGGCAAAAACAAAATATTGAACCAATGAAGCCCTCGAGAGAACGCTCGCAAGTTGGCAACCTCTGCTGCGCCACGTGCTCCGTGGGGAATCCCGGTTCTTCGTCCATTGCGCATACGCCTGAAGACAATCGCCGGAGGAGCGGATACTGCTACTCACCGGAAGTGCGCGGAAGGAAGGAAGGGTGCGTCAGCCAAAGACAGACTAACAGACAGCGTTGCACCAATCACTACTCAGAAGGAAAGAGCAGGGATCTTGCAGAAGCTCACGCCCATGACACAGGTCCGTTTCCAGTTCGGTACGTGAGTTAAAATGTGGGCATAGGAGTGAGCCTTGCAAGTACCTTTTGAGAAGAATATATTAAAAATTAATTTTATATCATTATGTTATATCTTCTCGAACAAACATCACATATCCCAATTGTTCTACATTGTTCTTTCATTAGGAGAATGGCAATCTTATTTTACATCGAACAAAACTATATGCAAATAAATAAATAAATAAATAAATAAATTTATTCTCAAAAAAGCCGTTAAAAACTGCGTACGACCACGTGGAGGACCATAAACTAATTTTCTCTCCGGATGCAAGCAAGGGACCATCCCATCAATTCCGATCAAGGGCCCTAAGGCGGAGGCGGATTGAATGTATCAGGACGCTCTTTAGATAAGAATAAAAATAATGAACTACGTGTTATATCAACAGAATACGAGAAAATTTGTACTTAACAAAACACACAAAAAAATGTTCACAAGTAAGTATTATTATCAAACTATAGATTATTCGGTAAATATTGTTTAGAAATCATAACTATTAAAATACTACTCTAAATTCGAGTACATTGTCTAAACAAGTCTAAATTTTGTACATTGTCAACTCTAATTACACAATGTTTGGATAAGATTCTTTGAACATGTACCTGTTAAGATATGGTGAATAACTCAAGTACGACACAAATAAACCATCCCCACTAAGAGACGTATAAATTAATAATTTTGTGATTAATTTTATACATCAGACGTCTTCAACGGAACCTCATCAAGAAGGCGTTCATGATCAACACATCCTAAACTTTCCAACCACCATGAAGCCACATATTTGTGGTCACGCTACGCAGTTTTCACCAGGTTCAAACTACATCAACGACACCACAGAACTCCGTCCACCACACCACCTCTTTTCGGGGAACCGAGATTTAAGACATCGATGCCATTGTTCACCTACCGGCCTGATCGAGCAGTGGTGGTGGGGGGGGGGAATGTCAAAGGTGACCGTGATGAGAGCCAGAGGCAAATTCTCACACTCTCCGCATTCATTGTCATGGCGCCACTGTCGTGAAAGATGATTGTCAATAACGAATTAATAATAATTATAATAATAATAATAATAATATCTAATTTCGAAAAAGCATTTTCAAACGGCGTGTGACCATTTGGGTGACAATGAACTAAATTTTTCTCCGGAGAGAAACAAGGGACCATCCCACCAATTCCGATCAAGGCCTAAAGGGCAGTGGATGATTGAATATTTATAAAAGAATATTTAATAAATACGTACTGTTATCCATTTATTATTCCAAAATGAATTGTAGATATTTTATGCAGTTTTGAGATTAATAATGACAAGTGTATTAGATAGCATTCCCGCCCATGGAAAATCCGCCACTACCCGGACGAAATCCGGAGAAAAATCCGGGCTAGGATAGGGTTATATAGATAAATTACATAGACGTGCAAAGCTTGGGAAATTAAAACTCTCATTATCTTATTTCATGAAAATCCGTACATTCATTAACACTATAGAAACAATAGCGAATTAGAAAGTCTTGAACTGGATTTGATGAGGTTCAATTGATTTATGTCTTTTATATTTTTGGGAAGGGGATTATGCAGAATTTACAATCCGTATTACAATCCTTTGCAAATCAAATTCTTGTCTCCATGAATGCATGTACGTTAGTTATATACAAATCCATATCATATGATGTATATCTAGCAAACGTGGTAAAATTGTAGGAGGACGATAATCTATTCTGAACTTTCAACGAAAATCACATGTATTTGTGGAATGTCCTAAGCGGGAAATGGCAATTTAAAGAGCAGGGGAGTAATTAAGACGCTGTTTTTACAGAGATAATGACGAAAAATAGTATTTAATGAATATCATCCGTGTTCTCAGCCACAAAATTAACAAATTTGACAATACTTCTTGAGAATAGGTCAAATTTATCCATACTTGTCATCAGCACTGAATAAAAATTATTGAGTGGTGATATGAATGGAAGATGTTCAGAGCGTAGGTGTTGTGAATAATTTTTATACATAGGGCACATTTTTAGACAGATGAAGAAAATATGCATTTTCGAAACGTCGCCTTGTCACAAAAAGAGGGTTAATTTAACGTATTCCCTAGAACTTGTCAAATTTATTGTTTTTTATCTTCTCCACTTTTCAAAACGGATATATGAATAAGTTCTAAAATGTTTGTGAACTATCGCAGAATAGAATTAAGATTTCCATCGCGTGCTATCAACTTTGATCGCCGCCAATCAAGAAATTCGAACCTTCCAGATGTCGTTGCATAATAAAGAACACTTGTGCATGTCACCGTAACATTAACAAATCTATTACGTGCTCTCGAATTTAACACAACCGGAAACGCAGATTGGACAATGAGCGGTTACGAGAAATCACTTTCTCTTTCAAATTCCTCTCCAGCATCCTGTCTGCTTCGCAAAAATATAAAAGAATATCCTGCTTGACGCATTTCCTTTGTTTCACCTTTGAGGAGAGGAACAAAAGATGGGGATATTTTTATTCAGATCAAGAAGGAAACAAAAGGGACCCGATTCGTAGATACTCGTATTATTGGATCTACAGTACATAAGTCATAACATAATAATGAAAATTCAGGTTTAAAACAATATTTGACTATATAATTTTAAAGCCGCAGAATGAAATTGTGAAAACAATTGCGAGTCTTCCTTTAAGCTAAAAAAAATGTTTAAGGTACTACTAGTGTAGGTAGAATTAAATCATTAAAATATCTTAAATTGGTATAAATAAACAAAGTATATGCACTTATTGTGATTTCAACTTGAAAAAAAATACGTCACCGGACATTTAAATGAAATAACAGTAATAATTGTTGGTGGTGAAATACATTGCGTTTAATGGAGAAAACACTTACTTACAAAACAAGACCAGCTTTGAAATCACGAAAGTAATAGAAGTGTACTTTGATATGTAGTAAATTTTTCGTAGTGTTTTTACGTGACTTTTATCTACAGAACATTTGAGAAAGATATTTCTCTTTTGTTGTGATGCATAAATCACGAGACCGTTCCGGTCGGCCGCCATACTTATAGATACTCTTATATGATTCAAATGCACTTATATGAGTCAAGCAAGTTCCTAAATATTGTTTGCACTATACTATTAACTGATAGATACAAATCAAATAATGCTTCTTCTTCATTTTAATTCATATTGTTTTAAAACAATTAGAATAAAATCAGAGAAAACAATTATACATGTCAGAAATTTGACTAACTTGGAGTACTGGTCCTACCGTAAGTCAGGGAAGGTTCTAACTTGGTCTGACTGCATCAGTAAAAGATCGAGTATCTGGTTCTTACATAACATTTCCTTGAGTTTCCGTACGCACCATCAGTTTCCCGCGCACCTGTTTCTTCGAACGGAACAGAGCCAACGTAATCTTGAAGAGACCAAAGCACGTAACTTGCTGACTTCTCGTAAATCCACGAGTATCTTCCTTTCGTTCCGGGTTTAAAATAGTGATATAAAGCCGAGTGTGAATCTCTATTATTTAACTAAAATTAAAGTCACATTTAGCGATAGCAATATAATTTATATTACATGATTCCATTTGTGGGGAACGGGTTTAATGAATGCGTAGTTCGTAAGTAAAAGTTAGTCTTCCGTATCGATCAATTACGAATGGAAGAATAAATGAAATTTTACAAAGGAAAAGGAATTTACGTTTCATAACAGATGTTATTACACGACAGGTTGAGAATGACCGAAAAGGATAGGAATACGTTCGTACTACTAGTTCAACAAGTGACCTCGGAAACATTGACGACGCTATTAAATAAAAAAAACTCTTGTATCAATAGATTTATGAATAATAAGAATAAATAACTTTTTTTTAACTTTTAGTAAGGAGTAACCGAATTCGAATTAATTTTTTTACATTGCTTCTCTATTTTCTATTTTTCTTTTTTATCAACGCCATACTACAGTATTGTTAGGGCCTGAAGTCTTGATAGAGTTCTCACCTAAAAGGAAAATAAAAACCGGAAAAGAAATGTAAAAAAATATAAATGTGCTCAAAATTCAAATTTAATGTGAATTCATAACACTAACATGCACGCCATCCCAACACAAAGTATTTTTAAATAACGAACACAAAAAGCGAACATTAACGAATGTGTTCTGTTTGTCTACTTGATGTAGTTTATGCGTAGTTTTGAAGATTTTCATATAAAGACAATTCCAAAGTATCATTTAGATTACAAATAGAGGGATCATATCTCTTAACAGCGAATAAGGGGGTCATCCATAAAATAAGTTCACCAAAATGAGCAATATTTTACTCCCCCTCCCCTTATCGTACCATGTCACGAATACGAGACCCCCTCCCCCATCGGTTAACCGCTCAAGTTAAAATAGTACCACCCTCGTTGAGAAAAAAAGAGAATATTTTTGTAATTTTTTGAAACACTAATTTTTTAGACGTGGGTTTAAAATCGTAACAATACTTTATTCATTTTTTTAAAACATTTCTTATATAACTATATTTGATTATAGTAATTTTCGTGATCTTGAATGACTATATAATATTATGCAACTCCATGAACGTATAAATCTTTGTGACCCCCTCCCCCTATAATTTATCGTACATCAACGTAACGCACGATAGGAACCACCTCCCTCAAAACGAACGTTATTTTTTAATGGCCCCTGAGGGGTATTCCACTTAAACATTCGGTACAGACTCAACCATAAATCCCATCACACTAATATTTCTGTGGCTCCCAAAAGAGGAACAATATTATTCATTGACGGTCAGGTATCTTCAGATATGGAATACCCGAAATGGGAATGTTAATTGAGAAATTTAACAGAATATAATTCTTGATGGCTGACGCTGAGCATTTTCCTCGCCTCTCATTCGATCCTATTGAAACTGAAGAAAAGGCGAATCCAGGTGAAATGAGCTAACACTATTTCTTCTTCTTGTTCCAGATCTGCAATTCATGGAGAGTCTGGGCTAGCTCAACAATCACATTCCATTTTTTACGTTCATTAGCCATTCTCCAAGAATTCAACACTTTCATCATTTTAAAATCATTCTCAACATCTTTTTCCTCCTGTTGTTTTATTCTTCCTGTACGTGTTTTTGGCAACAAGTGTGTATTAAATCATTTTTTAAAATAATTCCTGACACCATGAAGAATTACTGAGTGACTCGTTATTCTTAATTGGATTCCTTTTTCTAAAACTATTTTCTCATTACATTTCATCCTCTAGGAATAACCAGCTTGTATTACTTGGTCATACATTTCCATCTATAACCAATAATTAATTGTATTCTCGAACTAACACCCATTATATAATCAAGATAAATAAATAATTTAAAACTTTCGACTTTTGTTGATAGACGAACATAAGTAATATTCTTCCATCAAAAGGTCGCGTAATAATGAATTTATCTTAATAATTCATTTGTCTCGATAATTAATTGGGACGTTGTTTTTTGCATTAAGGCTAAATACAACAAACATATTTTTAATCTTTTTAAATAATGCCGACGTGACGACCTTTAACCATCAGGGCTAGGAGACAACAAAAAAAAAACCATGGCATCATGAAAGCATGAATTAAAAAAATAAATATAGACAAACCACGCAGGTAAAACATAACTACTTAAAAATACAATACTTTGAAATTTAATAATTAATTGTATGTCTGAACGAATGTGCAGTTTTCTTGCTCCACTACTTTACGCAACGTTTCGCCCTGGTAACTCCACATAATGGTATGAAAAAGAAAAAAAAACTACTACTTCTATAACGCGGGGCGTTTTAAGTAGCTCCACTGTCATCGTAGAAGCCGCCCCCGTCTTCTCACGTCTGCCTCCGCCCGCATCGCGCTCTTCCGTCCTCGTCTGTTTTACGTCATGCCCCACTTCCCACGCCGTCACCACCCCCACCGCCGCCGCCGCCGCCGCCGCCCGGTGTCATTCGCTTGCAAGTGCTGCCTGCGTCCGTTCATTGGCTCATCGAGGTTACCTCACTCTTACAGAGACGAACGTCGCGTGGCTGGTCAACGAAAGGAAGGAATTGGTTCCTCCGAACGGGTCTTCTTCCGCTCTTGCATCTCGAAACGTTGTGATGAGATTTCACGCAGAACATTTTGAGTCGGCAAACAATTCCTTCGGAAACATTTACACCAGACCAGTGGCGGATCTAGACCGTAACCAAGGGGAGGGGCATTTTTGTTTAAAAATTATGGTTTTATAACACAAATTTTATAAATATTACCTATAAATAAAACGCATCAAATAAATACTTAACAATCTGATATTATTAATAAAAATAACAATTATTAATCAAAATTATTATGGTATTATTAATTCTATTAATATGGTATTATTAATAACAATAACAAATATATTATTAATAACAATATCAATTATAAAATAGTTATTAATCTGCTAACCCTTTTCCAAAGTATGCCATTTATCAGCTTCAGTTTTATCTCTTAAGAGTTCAAGTTCATGGGGGAGCAGTCCCCTTACCCCCCCCCACACACACACACACACACAGATCCGTCATTGCACCAGGAGTGGTTACACACATCCTGGTCCGGGTTTTTTGCTCTCCGGTTTTCCTCCGGGTAGTGGCGGATTTTCCATGGGCGGGAAAGTCATTTCATACTTTTATTCATTATTCAAATGTCACTTCATACTCGAATTTTCACTGCAAAAAATTTCTACGATTCATTTTGGATAACAGTATGTATTCTATTAAGTATTATTTTTATATAAGTATTAAATCCACCATCACCATTGGACCCTCTGTCGAAATTGATGGGTCGGTCTCTTGCTTGTTTCCGGAGAGTAACTTAGTTTATTATCTCCCACGTGGTCATACTGCTTCTTTGACAATAAAGTTTAAACAGTTATTGGTTCCTAAGATGGTCCAAAAGTATGTACGAAGGGACCGACATCAGTGGTGTAGTGGTAGCGTATTCGCAAACTTGCTACCGCTGAACCTTGCTCGGTCGAACTAGTTGAGGGTTTTAGCTGAGGTTTTTCTCAGAAAAATATCGGTTCGGTGCCATAAGTTCCCCGACAACCGAACATCTCTCCTTTTCTCTCACCCAAGTCCCAATTAACTCATAACCTGAACCTTGTCATAAGTAATGAAATAAAAAAAAAAATAGAAGAAGACCGGGCCAAGATTCCGAATAGTTAATATCTCCCGGACGAGGACGTTATGTCGCGAGCAGCTATGTTAGTTATTTTTATATCTGCTTCTGTTACGTGAATTTTTTTTTAGCATTCTTACCAGTAGCTTGTGTACTATTTGAGAGAAATATGGAATAATATTCTTTTTTTTTTTTGGTATATCTGGAAAAAAAAAATTTTTTTAATGCGGAAACCTTCCCCGTCTCCCATACTTTATTGAAGAATAATTTCACAATCAGGAGAGAGAAAAGTGTTTTAGTAAAAAATATAATCCGTGGATTGTAGCGCAATGTTTCTAATATAAATTCAAAGATTTTCAAGTCTGAACGCCGGATGACATGGAAGTGCACGCAATGTTTCAACAAAGAGAGCAACGTCGAAAAAAAATGAAGTAGTTTTTATATCCATACAAATCACGTCATACGATATCTCTCAATACTTCGTTCTTCCCAATTCGAGAGATTCTTGCAAGCGAGTCGTGGGTACTTTCATTCGCCTGTAAACCACATCCATTATCGTGAGGAACATGTTATGCCTTCGTGGTAGCGAACGCCTCCACTGGATAATAAGCTGTCGATATCGCATTCTCCGCTGTGGGTGTTCCGGCCGCGGTCATTTCCCCGGAGCGGAAATCGAAAGAGAATAGTTTTATCGAGACTCGTGGTTCACATATCGAATCTGATGGGACCTGCGCTCCGAGTTGGACAAATCACGGTAATGTATAAATGTGTTCTTTATTATAATACTAATTGTTTTAAAATGCAATATGAATAATAAGAATGAAAAAAACATGATTAATTTGTATCTATAAGTTAATAATATAGTATAAACAATATTTATGAAACTTGCTGACCCGTTTGAAATGCAAGAGCGTCGAGCGCAATGGTACGCACAGAACACGAATTCGGCCATTGGACGGAGAAAACGACCAAGACTAGTTTTGGCAGGTGCGTTTTTGCCAGAACTAGTTTTGAGCGTTTTGAAGGACAGGACTAGGTTTGAGCACTTTGACAATGATGAAGTTTCGTGTACTTTGAGCGGATATCATTTCTAGAGTATTTACTCTGGTTAATGTCTTTTCCGAGCATGAGACATGTATAAAAGCGTCTCATTTCCACTTTGTGGTGTTTCTCATACAAGGAGTGACGGAAAATTTACATTTCTATGATATGTGTCATCGATTTTAAAATTAACCTTTTTATGGACTGAGGTGGAATATTAATAAAACACAATAATATAAGTCTGTGAATTAATATCTTCCTACATCTATCTACATATATACTTTACCATAACTTGACCCTTAAAAGTTGAAATGGACGTTTAAAAAACGCATGGACGTTTTTCTTGTACAGATATGGTTGACCCTCTTTATGATTTAGTATTAATAAAAATAGAACGTTGGCGTACAAAAATCGAATATGTTTATTCATACATGAGACACAGCAAAAATTCAAAAAAATACATTTCACTCTAATTCACCTCTTTTAAATATGAATTTTGAAACTGTGAGACTACGATACAATTCAAATAAAATTCAAATAGAATGAAAAATTCTAGAAAATATTTTATAGATATATGATTTCACAAACTTTACAAACAAAATTCAACATGGTCCTAGCTCATAAATCTTTCACTTTGGTCTGAGCAATTCAATTACCATATTTTACACGCAACACCCTCCTAATTTTCAAATAAATATACCTTACAAACGTATAAAAGAGGTTATAAATCATTACTTTATAATTTTTTAAATCAGGAATTATAAATTTATCTTTAATATAATAAAACAGCCTCGTGTTGTGACGCAATTTTTTGGTATTAATGAAAATTGTCGCATCGCGTACCCTTTGACACAAAGATGTACACAATAGCAATTATTCTTCATATTCCGCTCACCTCCAGAGTTCCCCGTAAGAGAGCATTGCTTTGCGAATACGGACACATTCTAACCAATAGCTGAGAAATGACCAAGCTTGGAATCTGGATAGGGTGAATCCCCGAAGTAGCAGAGAAACTACTCGATTAAATAAAATAAAATAAAATAAAATTCAATTCAACAATAAAATGTAGCATCATCAAGTACCGAGCTAATAATAATAGTTTCCGGTAATATTTTTATTTAATAAACATATATGAATACAATAATATTTAATGATAATAAATGTTTTATTTTGTTAATTTCGAAATATTATTTGGATTGAAGAAGACTTCTAGATTTAAAATTAAGTAATGAAAAATTTACCTCTCAAATCTCGAATGCTTAGCCTTAGTCCTGTTAGTTAAAAGAATTGAATAATTTTCTTAGCTAAAAGTTTTCGTAATTATTTTTGACGTGCAGTAACTATCTAATATCACTAAGAAAATCAGATAAAAGGAAATATCCCAGTTTCAATATTTAACGTGAGAGGTCTAGTTCAATGGAGAAGTCCGAGAACCGATCTGCATGCGGAAAAGAAGAACCCTAGAGGTCTCTGTTACATAAGGGATTTAGCAAGTGGAGCGTCCTCACAAATATTGTTGAATTGAGGAGTGGAGTCCGTCGTGCGCAATCGTGCAGAAACCTGTTGCGTCGGACTGCGAAAGGGCAACAAGAAACGGAAGATGAGACTTTAGAAAGAAAACATATCCTTAACACAACAACCGTTATTTCTAGAATTATTACCGTCCGAAAATCTATTACATAGTAAATATCTGTACTCCAAAATATTACACTGAGAAAACACTTCGGATGTGAGATCCCATTTCAGAGGAAGGAAACGATTTATCCAAATTTTGGACGTGACATCCTAACTTTTAGAAGTGTCATTTCAACCTGATAGTATTCTTATTTAAGGTTGGAATGTCGTGTCCAAATATTTGGAGAAATCCTTTCGTTCCTCTAAAATTGGATCTCGTATCAAAATCTGTTCTCTTAAAGTAGTTTTTAAATAAGCAAGACTTCGAACTTGCGCATGTTCCTGTGCTCACGATGACAAGAAAACTGTTGAATATAAGTCGACAACTTACGTCTTTAAAAAAGAGAAAAAGAACAATTTACGTCCATTAAATAAGCCAAGGTGAATAAATAAATTATATCCTACGACTTTTCGTGCACGATCAAAAGATATATTTATTGTGTTTTTCATATACTCAAGTTAGAAATGTAAATAAATTTTGCAAGGATTACCACAAAATTAAAAAATTTACAAAAAGAAAAAGCGAACCTTTTTGTGATAGATGAAATATTTTTCTAATAGTGTAATGGGTAAAACCAATAGTTTTAGTGATAATTGAGTTGAAGTGCACAATACAACGAAACGCTTAGAAGTTTCCCTTTCATTGACCTCGTGAGATGTATCCAAAGGGGAAAACAAGACGTGCGATGTACATGAATCGACAATGGGGAAACAACAGAAAGAGCTAATGAAAAAAAAAAGAAGTGATCTCATTCATTGAGAATGCCCATCAAGAGATTAGCATCTTTGGCCCCAATACAATATGCATTTTTCTTCCACATTTAGGCGACATTAAGACTGGAGCATGAAAGGTGATTAAAAGACTCGGATAATATTTTCGAAAAAAGAGGAAGGCACAAACAAGAAAGAGGAAATAAAGTATAAGTGGAAAAAGAGAAATATGGTAAAAGTAAATCATCTTTATTTTCTATTCATTACTACTGTAACACACTGATAAAAGTTTATTAAGACCACCCGGGAAAAATAATCATGCTGTAGAAATTATACTCACATTCTGGTAATAAAAGAAACGAAGAATATAGTGTAGTGGGATCTAGAACAATGATGATCGAGAATAACAGGAAGTAAGAGTACAGTGAAAATTAAATAGATCAGTGAGTGGAGGGATCAATATCACAGCTTAAATCATGGGATAGGTCACTCGTTTTCTTAAAGAGAAACACCCACTTGATTTATTGATACATCAGTATCCAGATGCATTATATTACATTCTTGTTGCTAGTGTCGTAACAAAAAGATGAGAGTAAGAGAAAATATACAAATAATCTGCACAACCACTACACTAAAAGAAGACAATAATGACCTTTGTAATTATTTGAAATTTTTTTCTAAATTTTAAAATACTATTTACAGATTAGATTACAAGTGATTGTATGGTAAGTATGAATAATTATTAACATTTTCATTAATTTTGTTCTTTTAATACCATCCAAGATTCGTCATATATATATATATATATATATATATATATATATATATATATATATATATATATATATATATATATATATATATATAAATTCACTGTATTTAATAAAATAATATAATACTATTAGCAAGATCGTTATTTTCTTCTTTTTTTGTCAAGCGTATGATTGTCATTACATGGAAATTTACGAAGTAAATAAAGTGGTTAACAAAAAATGAAAATAAAAAACAGGAGACGAAAAGAGACCATGTTAGATCGCACATTTCATTCTCTCTGTGATTTTTTCTTTCAAAATTGTCAAAGCCATTTTGATATAAAAATTCGAAAAGTTTGGAACAATATTAATAGAAAAGAATGGAGAAAGAATGTAGTCGGAACTAGAACGAGGAGAAACGAGATGCGCCGAAAGAAAAGGAGAGTACGGCGAAAATGAAATGGAGGAAAAATTGAAAGTGGTGAACGCAGAAGATAAGAGAAGAAACGAAGGAGCAGCGATTGAGCAAAAGCGTAAAAGCAAGTGGGGCAAAAGAGCATCTCCAGTGAACTAGGTCACAAGAGACGACACCGTCTGCCTGCCTGGGTTCTGACTTTCCTATTACGTATGCGGAGCGATTACATAAAGAGGCAGAAACACACGCGGCCCAGACGAGTCGAGCCAGGGACAGGGGGGCGGGGGGGAAGAGGGGAATCACTTTCACGCAAGTGAGCGGCTCACCGCCTACGTCACCCGAGTCACTATTACAGCAGCGCCCTCTCTGCTATGCATTTATGCACTAATCAGGGGAGGGGTTTCAACGTGGAAGCGTAACACAATTCATCATCTTTATATGTTGCATAACAATTATTCACATTTAATCGGAATTACAGGAAATGTTTAGAAGAAAAAGAATTTTTAAGCTTGTCTTTTGATACTTCAAAAGAGCACTTTATAAAATTCTCGAGAAAACTTCATTACATTTAGAGGGAAACTTTGAAAAGGAACTCATAGTTTTAATATTTTGTATTTAATTATGAAATACTATTTACATTTTATAGAATCACCAATAATAAACTATTTTTAAATGTTTTAATTTACTTTCCTTATGATAAATATTTCTACAGTACCTTATTATAATAATGTACGTACATTCCATGAATCATTGTTGGCAGATTAGTTGAAATTAATGCTTTATTTCGATAATTATTATTAACAATCACGAGAGGTGGAATTATTTTTCCCTAGATGGGAATAAACAAAAGATGTAGCAGTGTCTGTGTGTGTGGGGGGGGGGGGAGAGGAAAGGTCCGAAGGGGGAAATTCCCTGGCAGCGTCCCCCCCCCCCTTTAATTCGAACCTTGTACCTAATTGTACTGACCAACTTTCCGTTAAAATTAGAGAAGGATAATATCAGAAATGCAAATGTTAAGTGAGTGAATCAGAGGAAATAAAACCTGAATTAATAAAACGGGCAGTGGTGGAATACGGGTGGAGGGGGGCATAGCCCTGAGGGGGGCATAGAGGGCTATGCCCCCCCCCCCAATTGGACCTGAACTCTTAAAAGATAAAATTGAAGTTGATAAATAGCATAATTTGTAAAAGTGTTACAAGATTAATAGTTGTTATTAGTTATAATTGTTATTGTTATTAATCATACCAAATTAATTGTTATTAGTTATAATTGTTATTGTTATTAATCATACCAAATTAATAAAAATTAATAATACAATTAATAAGTTTAATCAATAATTGTTATTGTTATTAATAATACCAGTTTGTTAATTATTAATTATCTCTTTGAAGCATTTTATTTAAAAGTGATATTTGTAAAATTTGTTATAAAGTCATAATTTTTAAACAAAAATCCTCCCCGGTTAACACCCGCCCCCCCCTTCGCTCACTTGATTACGGTCTAGATCCGCCAATGAGTACGGGTATCGTTCATGAATAATAATAAGAGAAAACAATTACAATAGTACATGTATGAACACGTTTTTGTTTTGTTTTTGTTTTTTATAAATATGATTCTCGCTATTGTATCTATAGTTAAGTTATCAATTTTAAGATATCAATAACTTGATGTCTAGCTTACATCAATTTTTATTACTAATGGGACAACAAATCGAAGTCTTCCTAGAGAAGTATTATTCAGAAAATGTTCGGAAAGCAAATGTTGGAGATAATACAGGTAAAATCTGTGTCTATCAGAATAGTGAAATACAGTTTTATTGAATTCAAGGTTCGTTTAATTTATTGTGCTGAATATTAAAATTTGAAAAAATATTTTTTGTTGCCGAAAACACTTGTTCTCAGTTCTTTGTACTTCTTTTTACACATTTCATCGGATAAAATAGTTTCGATTCAGAACTCCAAATTGTAAGTTTAAATTTCACACTCGAAAAACTTTAAATTCAACTGAAATTGTCTGAAATATTATTGATGGGACAATCTTTATTCTCAACGCCGCCACCTTGCTCCAGGTTCCGTCAATCGCGTACCTGGAAAATTTCAGACGACAAATACCTCTATCAAAATCCTAATTGACCAAATCATTGACACCAATTAGGTGTCTATGAATCTTCATTTGCACTTAATAACCCCGGAACTTACCCCATAAATAATCTTCTAATCATGATGTACCCTAAAAAGACCGCCTAACGAGGTGCAAGGTAAACTCGCTAGTGGGGGAACTGATGCGACAAGAACCCTATAAGATACATCAAATCAGGAGAAAACTACCTACGTTCCGAAATAAAAACCCATTAGTCCTCCTTAATTGATCCAACCGACATGAAATCTATTTGATAATAATTTAATGAAATAAGTGATGTCGGATATTTAATTTAATAACTTTCATTTAATTAATAATATAGTAATATTATTATTTTATTTAATAATTATATAATATATTTAATAAGTTTCATATCATTAATAGTATATTAATATTATTAATAATATGAAACTGATTAAGTATAAACGCCAATGAAAATGTTTATCGTTATTCATACTGAGCATTTGCTTTTCGAAAATTTTCTGAAAAATACATCTCTAGAAAGACTGTGTTGTTGTTTGATTGGTCATAGAAAGAGATGTAAGCTAGACATATACCACTACAATTAACGCTCATTATACAATCTAATTAAATAAATAATTGAACAATTACGATATATATATATCTAAATCGTTCGTAATAGGACGTAAGGGTTCCAATTATTTATTTAATGTGTAAGTAATCACGTGTATAGTTGAGAAATTCTCTCTTATTATTCATTTATGATCGATACGATACGTTTTTAATCCAGGCTATTATGTAAACCATCCTTCTGCATATTGTATCAGCCAATTCCACTAGAAACGTTGCGTCTTGTGCTCCATAGTAAAAGCAAACCACGACGCAACGCTCCAAGGCCTCCGCGTGCAGCACCCACACTCCATACGCCTTCCGGAAGCGACCTTTGCGCTGCCCGCTTCCGGTCCAGCCACCCGCGCCGCACCTCTTGTCTTTCTTTCCTGCATGCCTGCGGCTGCGGCAGTAACCAGTCGTGGTGCAGGCGAGGGCACGACTACACGCGCGGGCGGAAAAGAATGCCCGTGCAAGATATTGACATGAAGGCTGGGCGTTTTTTTTTTGTTTTTTTATTTGTGGAGGCTTTAGGACTCGTCAACATCAAGGGTCATTAGAGCCCATGCAGGTGGGGGAAAATGCAGTTTCGCACCGTAGAGAAGGGCCGTAGTGACTCTTTGACTCTTCCCCGTGTGCGGGACTCGCCGAATATCTCGATCACATCCACTAAAAAAACCTCCTGCATTCAACAAGTATCTAAATACAAAGATGAGAGAAAATAAAAGGAAACAGTTGCCCAATACATTATATCAAAAATGTAAAAAGTTTCTGCAAATTATAATTTTCAAATTAGGGAAAGGAAGGATAAAAAGAAAGATGAAAGGGAAGAGGAAAGAAGAGTGAAAATTTAAACCCTCCCGAGAACTTGTGGGAGGAGCACCGACCTACTTATAAAATTCAATAGTTTATTAACATTAACCGTTTCATTTCCGAGAATTGTTGGTAAATCTGCAGCCAGACCAATTTGTCTCCGTATACTCGAGTATCTTCTGCAATCAGTTAGGAGGTGTCGCATTCACTACACTCCTCACAAACGGGTTCATCATCAAGTAGTAAGAGATACCGATGAGTGAGAGGACAATGTCAGCAAGACCTCGTCGCACCGGGCTGGCATACAGAACCGCTCCATGACTTAACAGAGGATTTGATAAGTCGGAGCTTATTCCCTTCAACAGCCAACCACTCATTGTTCCAATCACTCAGAATCCTTGTCTTGATGGAATTTAGGAGATCTCTTTTTGGAATCATTAAGACATCCGCGCGATTCTTGAGGAATGTCGCTTTTGCGGAAACGTCTCCTTCCTCATTTCCTCTTATTCCCACGTGTACGGGAATCCAGCAAAACATTATGTTCTTTCCATCACTTTGGAGGGAGGATAGCACATACTGGATGTTCTGGATCAGCTTATCAGCTGGATACATAGTCTGGATTGCTTGAAATAAACTTAGAGAATCAGAGCAAATCAGGAAATTTGATCCGCGGGAGCCCTTTGTTGATCGCAGTGCTCTCGATGGACGGGTGGGTTTGCGGGATCATGGTAATAGGACGTTTTTTGCACTTTTATTATTGTAGTATTTGTAAAAGGGAAATGTAACGAGCTATTGAGGCTTGTCTCTGAGGGGTGAGAGGAGGTAGGAGTTGGGTAGTAGAGGTTACGGTTAGTAAGTTGGCAGATTAGCTGAATTCACCAACAGCTTAGCCCTCGTGGAGGTGTTAATAGTAGTTTTATTACACAGTGGCAGGCAAGCTAATCCCTTAGCCACCGAAGGAGCTACCGTACTTGCGAGCTATCGGTAAGAGTTCAGGTCCAATTGGGCGGGGGCGGGGTTATAGCCCCCGTGGTCCCCACCCCATAGATCCGACACCGGGTATGTTGTTAGTGGTGCGCTTGTGAGATAGGTCTTGGTGGACTCTGGTCTTTTGAAATTATAATAATACCTGAGACTATGCGACAGATTTGTTGGTTGTGTTCCGTATGAGAAAGTGCAGTACAGAATCCTTGAGTACGCTCGCGTAGAAGTCGTTTGTTTGGGTTTGTCAGGGTGCATCTCCGAGTCGAGTCATTTCGGAATGAGTAAGTTGGTAACAGGGTCAGGGTACATCCGTATTCCGATATTTTACAGATTGTAACTGTAAAGTGAGCGCCTGCGATTTCATGATCGTCAAACACATCCTCCAACGAGCAAGATATGCAACATGCATAACTGACATGCATCCCGCACCGTTTGTTGCCATACTTACAATCCACAATCGAAATAATAATCTTCCAATATAAAATGAATTTATATAATATAAATTAATTGCTTAATTAGAAAATAATTGAAGAATGTGTGTAAATTGTAACCAAGGAATTATAATTATAATACTTCTTATTCTTTTCTGCACATATGTAACCAAGGAATTATAATTCTTCTCATTTTTAATATTATTGCGTAATTTAACGAGGACCTAAATTTTAGTGCAATTTTCGGCACGATGTGATTTTTCTAACCAGGTATTTAGAAAAACAATAAAAGAACTAATAGTGATAACAATTCCCAACAATGACGCGACAGTAAAAAAAAAAGCATTTTGCAGAAATGACATGAAAACTAATCAGTCACAGTTTCCTTTTCTGATTTCGATTGATATACGTCTGGATTTATAACTGAAATCAGAAGTATCGAGCGTGCATCATATATACTAATGTTGGGAAATCATTTATTAATGTAAGATCAAGGACATACCATTTCTGCCACTACGAACCAATAAGCGATAAGGAATTTATAAGGGAGCTGGTTATTACTATTTTACGAACCACTCAAAGCAACTGTGCCATGGAAAAGTTTCGTGGAAATGATAAAATTAACCATTACGCAATATCCTACTTACAATTAAAATCCGACTGGAGAATTCCCCATATTTTACTTTTCTAAATCTTAAACGTCTCTTCTTATCGGTCTCCTGATTCCGCCATAGACCATTAAATCTCCATACTGAACCAGATCTTTAATTCCATGCTGAGCAAAGGTCAGTAGTTCATCGAAATGATGCGATCGAGCGCGCCACCAAGTTCCGGCCCCTCAAGAAAATAAAAGCCTTCGAGATAACAGCGAGCGAGAGTACTAATATATCTCGGAGACGTTTATTCTGATGGGGGCAATTCAAGGTGCTCGGACGGCGCGCACGATCCGTCTCACGTTTGGGGAACCGGTTTCATGGAACCAGGAAATGACTGGTCGCCATCGAACCGCGGAAAAATTTCCATCACTATTCAGTATTACTTTAATAAAATTAATTTCTTCCGCCATTTTGATATTCGCAATATGATGGAAACAGTTTCATCATTACAGGCACGGGGTCTGGGCATGACGACCTCTTCTCAAGGGAGGTTTGGAGGTACTAAATTGGAGAAACACGTATCTTGACCGATTCACATAATTTGGCCAAGTTCAAAAAAAGAACATTTAATGGAACAGATTTGTTTACTGGATAAACATTCAAACACACAAAAAAATATGAATCTTCTGATATTATTGAATGAAGATTAATTCATTCGTTTGAATGATAGTTAGATTATTCATTCACTAAACGTTTTGTCAACAGTCCACTTTAAGTGTTTCATCGATAATGTAACCGATGACACTCGTCTCTATAAATGTTTCTCGTTTGTATGAGAATGCAATCCTCTAATAACACTGGACTAGCAATTGCGTATAAATTACGTTCTGATGTAATTCTAAGAGAAATATACCAGTGTTTGTAGATCATGAATTTCTCATGCAAATGAGAAACATTCATGGAGGCGAGAGACATCGGTTCGATTAATTTGAAACACCTAACGAAGTGGACGTGAAGAAACGTTTCGTGGATAAGATATACAAATCTACCAAGGGACGTCGTAATTCTTTTAATTTTCACTAACCAACTACTATTGAATCAGTAATATGGTATAGCCTTTATTCACACATTAAATGTGCGAAGACGAATGTATTTTGAATGTTTGAAAGTTAATACTGAATGGAAAACTCTTTCCGTTTATGGATTTTGGGGATATTGTTTGAAACGGTCTAGATTATTGCTTCTCTGAAATTTAGTGCCTCTAAACCTCCCTTGAAAAAAATAAATAAATAAAGACATCAAGTCCAGGGCCTCTCTCGCCTGTGATGAGAAAACGTTTTTTTTTTCAGTTTGTGATTATGTTATTTCCTAAAGAAAATTGCATATTTGTATTCGTTTCAGTTACAGTATATTTCCGCAGATTAGGCGACCTTCAGATAAGGAGAGGTATAAATTTTCGTCCAAGTTCTATAGAATTACATTAAGTGGCGGAAGTATGGGGGAGGGTGCTAAAGCCTCATTGGACCTGGAACTTAACAGATAAAATTGAAGTTGATAAATGACATACCTTTAAAAGTGTTACCAGGTTAATAATAGTCATTATTAATTATAATTGTTTTCATTAACAATATATATTTTATTGCTATTAATAATACTAGATTAATAAAATTAATAATATCAGACAAATAAAATTAATATCAGACAAATAAAATTAATAATACCATATTAATAACTTTAATAAATAATTGTTATTGATATTAATAATTCCATAACGTTAATTGTAATTTATTTATTTGATGCATTATATTTCAAGGTAATGTTTATAAAAATTTGTGTTGTAAAACCATAATCTTTAAACGGTTTAGATTCGCCACTGAACATATCTGTCGCATAAGACGATCCCCAACACTATCAACTTCCTATGGAGCCAAAAAGTGTGGGATTTCCAGCGCTATGGATGACATTGTTGTGGGGAAATGATGAAGAGGAAATCGAGGCTTAGATTGGGACCCATATGACGACCTCTCAACAAGGAACGGGAGGATGTACTCAAGGAGGTAATTCCCTTAGACAATGAATGTGATGATTTTGCAGTATTTTGAATACATTGATGAGTGTTAATGTATATAAATTTCAATCTAATTTTTTTATATCAGTCCAATAAGACGACCCCGAATTTTGGGAGTCTTTTTTATGATCCAACATTCGTCTTTATCTGCGGAGATATATGGTAATAAAAATTGTCGGGGGTATCTCGGACCCCTGAACTCGTCCCTGGCTGTGTGTTCAACAAACAAAAAAATTCTATTGACAAGGAAGAGGAGAATCGGCCCTATTATTACACATTGCAACGAAGAGCTACAGAACGGTTTACGATGTACTATTATGTCACGTTCATACAATTTTATCTCGAGCAAAGTATGGTCACCCTTGCGTTTGCCTTTACACCAACGAGTCAGTCACTCGCAAATTGCGGGTACGCTACACGAGCGCCATCACAACCCGAAATCCTTGCTCAACGCTCGCCAAGGTGAGTCGGTTCCCCTTCTATTGCCTATATGTTTTGTTTCACTTCACCACTCTCTAAGTCAACATGAAGCTGTAGCAATAACTCTAGATCAAACCACCTTTATCCGACAAGATGTTGGTTACTAATTAGTATCCAGCGTAGATATTATTAGCGTAATATATTATGCAAATATTCGTTTCAACGCAGAGAGAAATTATAACTTTCGTTCCCCCAATATTCAGCGAGCATTTCAATTTCCTTAGTTTTTATTATTTTTAATTTTTTTTTTAAAGTTTGTTGGTGAAAATTGCTCAGGCCGTGAGCTAAATCGTAAGTATAAGTAAAACATAAACCATTACAAAATGTCAGGATGACAAAAATGAAAATATAAAGTAAATACAACGATTTGACAAGGAAAAATAATATACGCTGGAGATAAATTAGATAGTAGTAAGTTACTAATATCTAAAGCAAAATTATAGTTTTAACAAAAAGCAATCAATAATAATATAATTATAATAATAACAATAGTATATTTTGTGTACCAAGTCAAATATTATTTCTAAATCAACGCTCCCAAAGACGTTACCTGTAATCACGGTGAGATTTAGAAAAACGTTCACAATTGTGTTTGTTTTGACGAAAGTTTAGATTTCAATTATGATTTAAATGTATTCAAGGATATGCAGCTCCTGATATCGAGTAGTAGGCTACTCCGTTATTTATGTCATCATTATACTACGGTCAATATTATGGAAATTAACGGTATGCCTAAAACATGATTCAGAAACACTTCTTACATGATACTATCCTTTAATGTGTTATGTTAAGTTGAATGAAAATGGGATTTAGGACTGGAGATCGAAGCAGGGACTGTCAGAAAACCACGTTTGTGCGCTACCACTGCGATATTCTGCTCGTTCTCAGACTTCGTCTGCCATTGTCATTCAACTTGCGATGACACACAGAGCTCACAGGTAATCCCATTCAAGATACTCCCCTCGTTTTGAGACAACTCCGAGGGAGTACTTTATTGTGGGATGATATTTTTTCCAATTCAGGAGTCCACAAACATACATAAATCGAACCAAATCTACCTTACGGTCCAACGCCGTAGAAAAATAACCTTAATCTTCGTATATCCTTCCGCGAGTGCTGCTACCTCCACCATCGCCTCCATCTTCACACATACAACATATTTTCTTAAAACTAAATCGCCGGGTCTAACAAACCTAACATCATTGTTCATTATAATTGTTCATGGCTCGCTGTTGCGAGCCATATTATAATTAACATACCCCTAACATACTAACATACGAGTAAACGGTGGCGGAGAGAAGAAAATAGTGCGGAACAATATTTCTTTATAACTACCGTAAATATGAAGAGCGAAGAATACGGCTTATATTTTCGGAACCGTAATAATATTTGTAGTATTATGACATTAATCATTTTTTCGAACCCTCTTTGGANATCTCTTGATTTGTGATAAACTAGCTGATTATCCGGCGTTGCCTGGGATTTTTCTTAGACTAATCTTCTGTTACTCAGGTAAAAGTAAAATCTATCTCAATTGTAAGATCATAATACTTTTACTTTCCGATTTGCAAACACATGTACAACATACTAATTTTTCAAATTCATAGTAATATAAATTAATACAAAAATTGACTGTATACTCTGCACCGTCTGTCGCGAGCCGCACCGGTCGAACTTTCGCTTCCGAGGCACGACGCGGCTGCACCGTTTCATTAAAATTCATGTAAAATCTAAACTATTCGTCGACATTTTACGACTCGAAGACATTTTTTGTCTTTGTTAAACGCGCAAATTAAATAATCCATTAGCAACGTCAACAAAACCGGACTTAAGAGCTACCAGCATTGGAGCCGTTGTGGTCGCTTAGCCCCTGAAGGGGGATGTGATCCAGGTTCACCGGATCAGGCCAGGTGGAAGTTGCATACGGACTTTGGAGTCGAGGCGGATGGTGCAGTGGATAGCACACCTGCGGCCAGAGCAAGGGGTCCCGGGTTCGAGTCCCGGTCCGTCGAAATTTTCACCTGTCTGTTGACGTTGCAAAGTCTCCTCCACGAGTAGGTACTTGCAAGCTGCGAGTTAAAATTATCCATTAATTTGATTGATTTTTTTCTTCTTAAAGTATTTTCAATAACGTTTAATCGACAATTTAAGTTAATTTTTGTAGATATACATACGCTGTCGCGGACTTTTTTTGTACCCGTTCTGGCAGTGTAAACAAATGTAACTCTCTTTTTTTCCGATCTTATCGACATTTATTATCAAAGACTATTTCTATCTTTATCACCACTTTAAAAAATAAAAGTTAGCCTATGTTCAAGCTCGATATCTAAACTATCTCCTTTGCTAGATAGTTTTTTTATGATTTAGTCGTGATCACACACTTTTCACGTTACGCATAAGGATAACTCGATTAATATACTACCGGGTGATTTGGTTCACTTCAATTTAAGTTACTTATACACACGATTTTCAGGAAAACAATTCCTAAGCAAGAATTTGCACGTTTTCTACGTCGAAATAATACTACAACTATCTGGGCTCACTCAACACCTACAAATCTAATATTTCTTCATAATTTAACCATAAAATAATACCCTAACAAAAAATATTTATCGACAATGATTTATCCTTATGTAGTTCTTCCTGAGCCTAAAAATTATAAAGATGGTTATCTTCTTTACGGTAACAGAGTTTTAATTTTCATTGATTTCGTTTCAAAAATGGTAATTCTTATATCGTCACTGGAGCCCCCTCCCTCCCAGGGCCAATTCATTAAAATCCCATTTCGTGGGACGTGGGAAAATTTTCACAATTACACTAACTTTGATATATTACGAAAAGTACTCCAAAGAACACAAGTCATGTTGACGTGTAAACGTTAATGTGTCAGTTCGTGCATTCGTTGATTTGTGGTATTTCATGTATTTATCACAGCACTGTTGCAGTAGCAAATACTTCCTGGTTCGTTCCCCTGCACGTTTCATCGGATCCGTAACACGATACGTCATTAGTGGCAGCGGTTGATCCGTCAATCAATAGACATGTTGTTACGCCGTCATCGACCCTTTTCAATTCTTGCATGTTTGCAATATTCATGCAGCTGGCAATACCAATGAGGCAGTTCCGAAAGTATGTGTAGACAAATAAATCTCGCATATCCTCGTGATCAATGGCGGATCTGGACCGTAATCAAGGGGGGAGTGCTAAATTTTATAAGTATTATTATACATTTTATGATAAATATTGTTGTAAATATTATTGAACATATTATTATAAATATTACATAGATTTTGTATTTTAATATAATACATCAGTTCATCAAATAGATAATTAACAATTTATTAAATGTCAAAATGTAATAATTGTTTAAAATGGCAAATACATATTAAAGGATAAAGATAGATTTTATCAATTTGAATTTTATCTGTTAAAAGTTCAGATCCAATGGGGGAAAGTGCTATAGCCCCCATATAGATTCGTTACTGTGTGTGATATATGCACTCAAACTCTACAGAGAACAAACAGAACTGAATCGTTGTATTAAAATTTGTCCCATTTTCCGAAAAGCAACAAAGACGTTTCATTACGGTAAGGGAGGGGAAGTTGAGAGAGTCTAGAAGTGTTGCTTCTATCATGTGATAGAATTTACTGATTTTAATAAAAGAAGTTAGAGAGATTCAATTTACCAATAAACATTGTAAACATCCAAATGATTTCGAATGACGTAAGTTCTCTTATGTCAAATTCTCTTATACTTTGTCACTTCATTGTTCTAGTAGAGGCCTAATTAAATTCCTCTTTTCATGCAGGTTGTTTTTGATCCTTTTGACTTATTTCCAACTTTACATCATCTCTGTAGTCCCATCCTGGCCCGCGTTTTTCCTCGGTTTTCCTCCTGGTAATGGCGGATTCTTCCATAGGCGGGAATGTCATTTATAATTTTTGTTATTATCGACTTTGACTCTTGACTGCACATTACATCTACGATTCATTCTGGAACAATAAATTGATTACAGTGTTTATTTGATTAATTATTTTGTTGTTGCAAGTATTAAATCCGCTACTGTTCATGGGACCTTGATCGGAATTGATGGGATGGTCCCTAGCTTGTTTCCGGAGAGCAACTTACTTTATTATCCCCCAAGTGGTCATACAACTGCCTTTTCTTAGAATAAAGTTTATTTATTTACTTATTTATTAAATCATTGGGAAGGGGGTTAAAAAGTTAAGTTACATATGCGTTACTGATTGATGGGGGTTAGAAATGGTAATTTGTGCAGTACGTAATTTAAAGACGTTCCCTGAGTTATAAGGTACAAAACGTCCTCTTGGAAAAATATACTCAGATTTCTTAGGACATATTCACAATAATACCGGGAAGATTGTCAAATATATTGACCAAATTAATCAAAAAGTAAATTTCCGAATCGATTCCTAGTCCTAGTGGCAAAGAAAACAGCAAATCATTCTTTACATCAGGATATCTTTGTAAGACACTCCATCTAAATGTTAATAAGTGTTGAGAAATGTCTGGTAATACTAATTTAATAATATCTTATTGTCTCAAGATATTGTTCCATATAGTTCTGGACTATGGTTTTCTGGGTTGGTGGATAGTCATACAACACGAAAATTATTCCAGTTATGTACCTCTCAGTCTAAATAGACACAGAATAAGTTGGTATTAATTTATAAGCGGAAAAAGATTTAATACGAATTTATATTTAGTACTGCGATTCCTCATTGCAACAAGCATAGGATATATTTCTTTTGCGACATAATTCATATAAAATAAAATTATATCTAACGAGGATACCAATGTTGACGTTGTACGACCCTCCAGCATCAAGTAAACTATTATATATAACTTTCTAAGTTTTTTATCAATAAATAAGTTCAAGATTTTCAATATACATTTACAAGACATTTCTCCACAAAATATAAAAAATTTTGAAGCAAGTAAAGTAATATTTAAAATTCTTAAAGAATGAGATGCGTGAAAAACATCTAAATCCACACTCATTCTTTGTTTACATTTAATAAAAAACCAGTCAGCCATGATAAATCAAGCCATGTCGATCAACACGGCATAGAATAAGCTATATTTTAGTACATCTATCATGTAGGTCTTCGGGGTCATTTCCTATTAAAGTACAAACTCGGGTATCTATAACTTTTACGATGGCAGAACGTCTGAAATGGATGTAAAACGGGGGAGGGGGGGAATTCAAATCCCATCAAAACGTTCAATGAAATCAACCTTTTGTTCGTTTACCACAATAGACAACCAAGACCATGTCAAAGACGGTTCCACGTTACTAACTCGAACAGACATATCAGACAGTGAATGTGTATGTGTGTAAGTGCATTCATTTCATCACAAAATGTATTGACAATCTTGTGTATGTGAGTATATAGCCTCATGATGGAATTAGCAACAGATTAGCCAATCTTACCTTTCGCGATGAGAACTCGTCTAAACAGGTTAGAGTCACGGAATGTCCGTTGTAATATAAGTTAGATTTGTAACAAATAATTCCGTTAGAAACCACGATTACATCTATAAAACAATAATAGTTAATTATTTTCTATTAATACATGGCGGTGTTGCTTAGGTACATTCTTTCGTGGTCCCCAACTTACATTCAAATGAGCTTGCATGCCTCTAACACACCAGTGTATTTAAAAAAGGAGGAATTCAAATTGAAGATGTATTTTATAAAGCTCAGCGAGTTATTTACATGTTTATATAGCTTATATTTATAAAACAGTCATTAAATTAGCAAAAAGAAAAACTGTCAAAAATAACTATAAGGTCTCGAGACAATATTTCTGTAACACGATGAATCATTAATCTTCTTCTTTGATAATAAACCGTATTTCACAAATCAACTTCACACATCCATTAAACTTCTCAAATTAAATGTTTTATATCCATATCTCACTGGATAAATAAATAAATAAATTTATTGTCAAAAACAGTACAAACTGCGTATGACCACGTGGAGGAAAAAAAACTAATTTACTCTCCGGAAGCAAGCAAGGGACCATCCCATCAATTCCGATCAAGGGCCCTAAGGCAGAGGCGGATTCAAAAAATTCAGCAAAAATTCCTAGATAAGATAAAAAGTTAGCTGCGAGTTATAATACTAATAGAATGTCAATATGTTTGTAATTTTAAGCAAANAAAATCAAAAGAATTAAAATAACACTAAAATCACGATTTATTGTTACAATAGACCCGCCCCTAGACAAAGCCTAGATTAATGGGATAATCTTATAACCCATGATGCTCAACTATTATTTATTATACAAATAAAAATATCTTTCGTTTAGACCAAGTAAAACAATTTTTTATGCTTCGATGTATTTTTTATCTTCTTATCAATTCTAAAACATCATTATTCTGTTCATGTCATACCAAACCAATCGCAACACTAATCATGCACACATTCTCGTCCAAAAGCCCCCAAGAAGACATAAAATGTATCGCAACGCTGCCACAACAAAAAGTTGTTTTACTTGGCCTAAACGCAAGATATCCTTATTTGTGTAATACGGAGACTGAAAATATTATGAATAATTATTTATTTATCCTCCCATGAAAAAATTTATGACGTATTTCTGTTCAAATTTACGCGTTTGAAGGTTTTTTATTGCTCCATTTCAAGGCTTCTTATACACGGACCGTCCCCGTCTACGTAGTCATGACACTAGCCTTGGTTGTTTATAATATACAAACACATTTTCAGACAAAAATAAGTATTTACTCGTATTAATCTCGGCAGACAAAAATAGAACGTTAGCAAAATCCGTCATAATATTTTAATTTACACGCGAGAGAAAATTGTAAAAGCCTTTCTCATCCCTTAGTCACCCCTTAAACATCGGAATTTCGTTAAATCATTTCTTTTTTTTAATTTATTTAAATTTATCTTACTTAATACACTATTGTACAAAACTCAAGTATTATATTACAATCAATTTAACCCCATCTTCCAGATTGTCATTCCGGGGTACACGTGGTTATGTATCTCTTACTGTATTTTCTCTACGGTACTATCAGTCACCCGTTTGTCTTAAATATGTTTCGTAACATTTCTATCTCCTGCACATACTGTTCGAATAACACATAAACATGTTTATGCTTCAAAAACTAGTATTTTTATCTTAAATTGTTTGTTTGTATCATCAGCAGCTCACTCAAAAAACCTCCCCCTCTCCAGTACATACAGTGTACAATCCCATAGTATGTGGTCTTCTGTCTCATTTCCTTGTCCACAAATACACATCCCATTCTCTTCTTTTTCGATTCTATATAAATAGGTGTTGAAATTGCCATGTCCAGTAACGAATTCCATCAGATATGGGCTTGGCATAAACCATCTTCTATTGTTGTCTCGGTATCTTACATCATCATTTACGTATTCGTAAGTCCTTCTTCCTTTACTACTTTTGTCCACCTACTAACGACTTCTTCGCTAATTCTTTTCTTCAATTCGTCCCTTTTAGCACTTTTTTAATAATCTTCTGTACATTATCTTCTGTATACGCAAATCTATTGGCCATAAACCTGCCACGACTTCTAGTGCATCTGTGGACATTGTGCTATTGCAAGCACTCATTTTCAATAAGCACAGTCTTTGCACACTTCTCGTTCTTTCAAAATGCACACACTGTGTCCTCAAACTGTACACTCCTAACAAATAATTGGTCGCAACCGTCCTTTGTATAACGTTAACATTTCTTTATGCGTAATGATAAACTTGCTTAAATAAAATAATACCTTAACATACAATTATACACTTTTTTCACTTTTGCTGTGACATATTCTAAATGTTTCCAAAAATGAAGTTTCTCATCTAGGACTACTCCGAAGTATTTAATATTTTGTTGAAACCCCTTCCCCTTCTGTCAGTTTATTTAGCAGTGCCTCTGCTGTGTCTACCAGACCTTGCGTCATTTCAGCAACATTATCTTTCTCCACCAACACACTGTGCCGTATTGGATTTTTTACGTTATCGACACTAATGAAAAAACGGCAAACCCCAACAAGTCCGTTCCATAGCTCTTTGCAAATATATCTCTCAATGCTGCTTCTTTTATCTCAATACTTCAGTCTTAAATTCTGACCGCGCAGCAACATAACATCTCTTGTCTTCCTCTTCCCATCCTGTCCTTCTGTGTCTCGCTTGCTGATATTTTCTTCTAGCTATATTCATCTCCTTTTTTAACTTCGTTAACGTGGCTGACCACCACATATATCCTTTCTTCTCAAGACTTTTGTCTTGTTTCACACAGCTCGATGTCATCCGTAACAGCTCTAACTGGACCCTATCAATACTTCCGTCTAATCCCTATTTTTCTACACTGATGTCCCTATATTTTATCGCAGTCTCTTCCAGTTTCCTATCAAATTTCCTCCAATTAATTCGCCTATATTCGAATTCTCTCTCTTGTCGGTTTTTCATTATTTTATTCTTCATGCATTCTACAGTAAATATGATACCTCGATGATCACATGTCAACCCATCTACCTTCCATCACCAGTTCGTTATTTCGTGTCATACATTATATTGATCAAATTTAGATCAATAACGGATTCTCCATTGTTAGCACTGAACGTTACTTCACCATACTCATTTAGCAGTATAATATTCCATACAAAAATTAGCTCATATATATTTCCCTCTCTTATTTGTCACTTTATCCTCCCGGAACTGCGAACGAGCATTCGCATAATTATTATGTCGTAATCTTCATATTCACTCAATATTTTATCCATCACTTCCAAGTCTTTCTGTATTCTCTGTCTATATTGGCAGTAGACATTTACCAAATCAACTTCTATTTCATCAGTTTTCACCATTACTACTTGGACGTTCCCTCTTAAATATTTACTTGTTACCAATATATCCATCTTATTATCGCGTATAATTATCCCTGACCATAAACTTTCTGCACGAACGTCCTGAAACGCAACGGTATATGACATAACCTCCCTGTCCTGATGAATATCTCCTGTAAGCAAGCTATACACACATTATTTACATTAATATATTCTCCTAGTTCTCTAGACCCTTGTATACATCGCCGCACATTTTTGGAATATTTTAATTCCCATATTGTGTATTCGCTCTAAGTACTTCTACGGCTTGCTTGTAATCAGGACATTCAGTACCTAAGGTTTTATGGTCACTCTTTTTCTTCTTCTTTGAGCAATTAGCACTCTTGAAATTCTCTTGTATATTGGGCCACTTCTGAAACGCATGTTCCCGGGACCGCCATGGCCACATGTCTCTATACCCTCTCTACACGTGGTCTCTACATATGACCGTACTTGTGGCACACCCGAAGCAACGAATAGGCGTGAAATACTCCAACACTTTGTAACTTCGTAGTCCCGTGTAGTCTCCCTCTTGTCATAAGATCTCGAAATGAATCCACACTACCATTCAGTACCCAGTTCTCCGTTCAACTTTTAGGATACTTCCTTCTGTATACTACTCTTGCATCCCTTAGAAACTCTGCCTTAACATCCCCTTCGAAGTTGTTCTCTGCTATTTCCTGTAGGAACCTTTTCTCCGTCATTCCTTTCTCAATTCCATACCCGCACCTTACGTCATCATCGCACGCTCTCTCTCTCTCTCTCACCTCTACATTGGTATAACCCTCTATTACCTTCTCTAACTTCTCCTCCCGATTTGGAAGAATGACGCATACTTCCCTTCTTCCTTTTTCCCTTAACGAGTCTTTCTTGATTTTAATCTTCTTTCTGGATCTTTTTCTTAATTATATCTTGCGCTGTAATGTCTAGATCCCCCGTTTTCCGTATCATCACACGCTCCTTTTCAAGAACGTTCATTCTGGAACTCTTCGTTGCAACCGCTGCGAAAGTGTCAACACACTTTTCTTTTGCCATTTGTATACTTTCTTCGAATCTCCTGTACATACATTTTAACTTCTCCATCTACTCATCATTATCAAATATCCCTACTATTTTGCTTTCTAAGTCCACTTTTGCCATATCTATTCGCTCCTGAATCCACATATTCCTCTCATTAACTTGCTCTAAATTTCTTTAAAAAACCCATCGAATTTGCTCTTAATTTTTCATTCTTGACACCAAATCTTCGATATTAGTACTACTAATAGGTTTAACCTCTCCGTTAATTTTTCACCCTAAGATTGTTGAATCTTTCTGAAAAGTCTCTTTGCTATTTCCTCCACTAGTCTGTGCTCGTCCTCTCTATCCCTATATATTCTCTGTAAGAGTCTTTCCTCCCTCCCACGCATTGGATCCTCTCTCACCATAGTTTCTTCTAATTCATTATACTGTGCCCGTAGACGTAGCACCTCCGTCCAAATTTCATTAATCCCATTTCTTACCTTCGTTTGCACCTTACTAGGCGGTCGGAACATCCTCTCATCACCTAAAGTTTTCAGTAAGGTGTCGTAAATTTTCTGTCTTCGCTTCTCATCAAATTGTTTCGTCTTCTTGGGACTTATCTCACTTTCATCTGTTTTATCTCATCAGTATTTCCATCTTTCCCCATGATGTATACTCTTATTTAACTGTACTTATCGTGAATGGTCTCCAAAAGCCTATTCTAGGGGATACCAGTTTGCAAATCCCATCCTGTAGTTGCACTGCAAGGAATTATACAATTATAAGGCAGCAATTTGAAAGAAAGATAAGTTTAATAGAGCGACATGTCTTATCCATGTGACAGGATGTTATATGGTAGTTCCAACAGATGCGTTGCAGGTGCTTGCTGGGATTGTACCCATAGATTTGCAAATTCGGAAAATGCAATGTCGACATCTATTAAAGCAACACACGGAGATAACTAAATGGAGAACGACTAACTAAAGATGATAAAATGGCACGACGACGGTTAACAGAGCACTTAATGGAGCGATGGCAGACGAGGTGGGAAATAAGATTGAAACGAAGACAGAGTACAGTTATATAGACAAGGTAACTTTTGTACAAAATAATAGACGATGGTTTAGGCCACGTCGACTACTGTTGGAATACCTTACTGGACATGGTAATTTTAGGAACTACATACGGAGGATCGGAAAGGATGTTGTACCTGATTGTGGCGAGAATGAAGAGACAATAATGCACACTTTGTAATCTAAGGACGGATTCTGTAATCTTTGGGACGGGGCGTGCACAGTATATGAAAACGTATAGACAAAGATATTGTGAATGTAAAGGATTTTAGACAACTGATAAATGAAGAATGGAAATACAATATACTGGAACAGTACATCACATGCATTGGGCTTTTGCGAATGGCATTGCAGTGGAATTAGAATGAGAAATAGCAAGATATCGAAGATACGCACGTCTCATAATGGCGGGGACGGTACATATGCAATACGGTCAAGTGAAGTTGTGTATTACTTAAAATCTTAAAAGAAAACAGGAACCTGCTATAGAGGCAGGGTGGTCAGGAAATAAAATTTTTAAAAAAACCTATTCCCATCAATGTAGGCATATGCATTATTGCCTGTTGTGTGAATCGGCAGATGTAAGTGGCAGCATCCAGACGTAAACTCACTTAGATTCTGGTGTCAGGAGAAAAACGCCCACGCTTCTACAGCGAGATGAAGAGTCGGCAATCTCGCAATACCGATATTGGCTCCTCAACTTTCACATGGTCATTAGACTTCTTACTTTTATTTCGCTGCGAACAAAGTAGTGAACCGCCTCAATACAATAGCACACTCTGTCAAAACTTCAAGTTCGTATTGTAGTAGTTTATCTCTGCGTCGATAAATAATTGAGTGACTGAGTGAGTCATTGTCTCGATACGACCCGCTTGTTAGAGATGATGGTCGAATGGATTAGAGGAGTCTTCATCCGTCCTTCAATCCGAGTCACTCCACCCGTTCGCTTCTGCCTCGCCTCTTTTTCAGTGGAACCTCGTCCGCAGTCGCCGCCGCCGCTCCAACCGGAAGCCCTACTTCCGCGCCCACTTCCGCCTCTTCCGAGACCGCGACGAGACGTGGGCAACGCGGGCGGTGACGAACCACGCAGCCTTTCAGTCACCAGCACAGAGCACGCCGCACGATCTCTTTGCTTCGTCTCGCCCACCACCACTCAAGTGATTCATTGTCTCCACCCCCTCCATCCACAAACGCTTCACTCCACCCCCCCCCTCCTTCACCGTCTACCTATTCAACCGTAGCGACTCTCTTTCCAAAAGAAGGTGGTTCTTTGTGGCGGTTCCACAAATATTTTTCTCTTACGATGGATTTCAAGGTTAATTCTTCTATTTTTCAGTTTTACCCTATCATTACCACCCAGTTATATTTAAGATCTGTACTTAGAGAAAAATAGTATTTGCCACTTTGTTCAGGAATTTGATTTCTAAATAAATAAATAAATTTATAAAACAATACGAATTTTGAGTTTATAAACAACACTTTCCGAATAATTTATGGTCACTTCTGAAAGAACTTTTTTGTGTTTCATTAAATACAAAGTTGTTGGTATTATCTTAATATTATAACACGTACCGAAGTATTTTGATTCTTATCTTAGGAGTAAAGCGCTGATACGTTAAATCCGCTTCTGATTTGGGGCCCTTGACCGGAATTGATGGGATGGTCCCTTGCTTGCTTCCGGAGTGTAAATTAGTTTATTGTCCTCTACGTGGTCATACGCAGTTTGTTACTGCTCATTTGACATTAAATGTATTATTATTTATTACTTTAATCTCCGATGTCGTATCAAAATGCATCTCAATAGCATGGTTAGGATTTTTACATGCACATCTTTTTTTTTGGGGGGGGGGTGTAAACTCTTCGGAAATATACCACAGTGTGAATTTTTTTCTCCACCAGAAAGAACGCATTTTTAAGAACCTTTATTTATTTTAATAGGGGGACCTTAATATTTTTGTCCCCTAACTGAGCCCATTCATTTCACAGCTGCTCTTCAATTATCTTCTAGAACGCATTTTCTCATTCAAAAAAGGTATGACATGAAAGTTTCATTCCATGTATACATGATTTCATCAAATATTTAAAGGAACTTTCAATTACTGTCTCCTCAGCTTGCAATGAACATGCCAATAGTAAGTCTATCTACTTTCAAGAAAACATGAACGAAAGCACTTGCAACATTGGAGAAAAAACATAGAAATTTAGAAATGCTTAATGTCTTGAAGGACAAGAACTTACTTCTTTTTCTTCTGTTGATAAGTGATGATTCGATATTGTTTGCAACTCAAAGAATTCAATAATATGATTTCTTGTGTAACTTAAATAAAACAGCATCTTTTTATCCCGTTTTGCCTTATTTTAGAACATTTTCTCTACCTTTTCTAAATATAAAATTTGCACCTAAAGATCCTAACCCTGGTCATTACACACCAACACTATCAAATGAATAACACTTTTACTTTCTCAGTGACGATTTGAGAAAGAATATTTGTGCAATATCTCAAAATTAACGTTAGTTAAGATGCGGTTGCTCAGCTATACGATATTTTATTTGAATTATTCCACACAAATCAAGATTATAAGATTATAAGTTGTTTCCCCCGTAATACAGAAGTAACAAGGGTAATTCAAGATCAGCGTTTGAAGCACTCTACGTTCACCATGGCAGTATTATCACTTCTTACAAAATAAAAGGACAGGAATTGCTTGAAAATGATTGTTTAATTTTTCTTAAAATTTTGTACATAATTCAAAATTAAATATATTTTTTCGTTTACTTCAACGGTAATAATTTAATTTTCTTATAATAATTATCCATTAGGTGAATCATTCCGGCTGCGAAGGGTAACGATGTTAGGGTGAGCGAAAGGTAATGTGTGAGGGACCATCTGTGGGTCGAGATGTCTCGGAACGAGAAAGTGGCGACAGAGTGAAGGAGGTATTCCGATATTTTACGATCTATCGTAGTCATTGATGAGAGAACTAAAAGCTGAGACCTCTCGACCTTCACTATCGCAGAGCTAACCGAACGTCTAACTTCCGCAGTGAACACAGAAGTATATGAATTTTTGACTTGCAAATATTATGTCCTTCCATAAGTCAAACATGACACCGATTCTCTGAGCCATGTTTAAACACCACCACTTCCGTTCTCATCCCCCGCAACTTCCGCTGGACGCCGCCGCCGCAGCCGCAGCAGCCACCACTTTCACTCTGTGACCTTGGAAGCACGGACGGTCGGACTGCACAGCACGACGTGCAGCCGCAGGCGGAAGGAAGATGGAAGAGAAGGGCATTACATAGAACGGAAGACGGAAGGAAGGGCAGTTAGGAGCGTCAGACGACGGATAAAAACCTTCGAGAAGAGTAGTAATTTTTATCGCGAGTTAGTTGACCAGATCAATCGCCTTAAGAAAAAAAGGTGATAGCGCAGCTTTCATCAGAAATCCATCCGAATACAAAAGGCGAAAGCCAAAACGAAAATCTGTTTATAGTTTGCATATAAACCAATGCAGCCCTAATTAATAACAATCCCTTTCCATTCAGTCTTTGGAGTCACTCCCCCTGGTTTTGTAGCACTATGACCTGTTTCCGTGTTAAAGGACTCATGTCCCGCAAGAACGCTGCCCGAAGAATGTCTATTAAGCTGGAATATCCACATCTTCATCTCCGGAAGCCATTGAGATACCGAAATGATGTTTGCGGAAAAAAATTGTCGCTGATATGTAATTTAAGAATGAAATTTGTTGCTGCTCCCGTCCCACTGTTCTTCGGAAACTGCAAGAGCGATAATTATTTTTCTCGCACAACAAAATAGCAACAAATTATTATTAAGTCCGAGCTTGGCGCTATAAAGAGGATACTCCACCTTAATATTCATGTCCGAAGAGATCTGTCTCTGACACTTGTTCAAAATTAGTGGTAACAGTGGCGTGGGCATACCAACATACCAACATGGAATTTTCCAGGTAATCGACGGTGTCCACGGTCAACGAAAATCGAGATATTGTAGTACATATTCCTGATAAATCATACCTTGTTATTTCATACCTTGTTGGATTTAATCGAAACAGATTTATAATTTAAATTACCAATAAAACAATTTTTTTTCTAAGGAAATAAGTGAAGGATCTAAAGTTTACTACACGAAACTATACTCTTCCTACGCCTCGGAAGTCACGAGAAGTCAACAAAATAACAGAAGACAGTAAATTAAAGAGTATTAAAGAACTATTGGATAAACAGTAGCGAAATTAAATTGAAGACTACTAAAACGGAGTAAGAAAACAATAAGAAACAAGAATCGGGAGGAAATAAGAGTCGAATCAACGTGATTCGAAACACATCCACGAATAGACGACGATCTCGATAACCCCTCCTCGCGAGCAGCACTAAAATCCATTCTTGCCTGTCGGAAGCATCAGACGGCGCGTCGGGGTACTTTAATAGCAGCACGACGATTGAGCGAGTGTGCGACCGGTCTGGGGGGGGGGAGGGGATGCGAACCACGAGGGCCGTAGGTTGTGGAAGGGAGGGAATTGGGAGGGAAGGGGGAGTGCAAACGGGGACCCGGAAGCAGAGCGGCGCACAGGCGGCGGCCCAAAGGCCACGGCCACGGAGCGCACCGTTTCCTATAACGCTTCCGGAAGTAAGCGATACGTTGCAAGAGCGGATCCACACGCACGCGGTGATTAAGCGGACTGTAAGCAGCAACCAACAAGCCAACCAGAGTATCTGGTCGCAACGCAACGATGTTCTTTGTGGAGGAGAAAACCTTAGAAACTATACCAACACAGTAGTTTTTTTGTCTTCCAAAGGCAAAGCAAAGTAGTTTAAGCTTTTATATAAGTAATGTTATTCACATTCAAAATAAAAATCTCTTAAGAAGTGCAAGTAGTATGAGCAGCTTCGCGACTGCTTATGAATGTCCTGATTTTTTTTAATATGAAGAAAAACTATTATCTACCAACACATCTAATAAAATTTGAACCTTATGGGGTATATGTTTGAATACAACCTTCATGACGTTATACGAGCTCCAATGGATAAAACTTCTCAAGGGACGGTTTGAAAGATATACGAATGTAATATTTAATGCAATCGATATAAAAAAAACTATCGCACGTGTTTTAAAGTTATTATAGTAAAAAACCGGTTCAAAATTTGACTTGTCTTTTCGGAGAAATTAGAAATCTTTACCAATTACAAATCATTCTTTCAATACATTGTTTCAATTTAAACGGTGCCATTAATTTTTAATACACCATAATTTACAAATTACAATGACTTTTTTAATATAAACAGAATATACAGCATTATTGAAAGCTATATGCTTGACTAGCACCCGGTACGCTCGTACTAACTTAGTGATCGTTAAAATCTGAATTCAAACGGCTCACACACATCTTCGCGTGTCACTCCCTTAACGAAATATATCCTTAATCTTTTTTGGAAAATTGATTGGGTCACACACCAGAGTTCTTGTGAGAGAGTAGAACATCTCCCGGAAGCACACGTGAATCGATCGGGCATAAGATGTATCGCAGAAGATAATGAGAACACCCGTCCACACCGTAGCTGACAAAACTCATTTACCCGATTACTTGTTACTAACTGTTCTAATATGTAAATAAAACATTAGAGTGGACCTAGAATTCAAATAATGATAATAAAGTTTAATTACTTAGCAAGCTAGGATATATGAGAAAATCAATGAATGTCTTGCACTATCCTATACTTATCCTAAATACTTTAGTACCTAGTTTGAAATAAATAAACAAATAAATAAATAAATAAATAATACATCAAACAAGAGTACTAAAAAAGATACGTTCAACAAAAAATATCCTCCCCCTAATATTAGTCTGAACAGAATAATTGCAGATATACTTAAGTAAATAGATGTGTTTTAGGATGAAAAGGAGTTCTAACACCGTCTGGATTCCGAAATAGTCACAAACGTAATTTTTAACTTAAGATGATAAAACTCACCTTGATTTTTCTTTCTATACACTCCCCTTCTTTAAAAAGAGTGTAGTTATTCGCGAAACTAAACAAGACTATCGTAGTCATATACTTCTATACTCTTTCTTGGTCTTGCTCTAGTAATGTTAATCTTGGTCTTGTGGGTCTTGTATTATTGGGTCTACTTCTTATTTTTCGTATTCGCGATACTTTGAGATAAAATAATATTTACAAAAAAAAATCATTAAAACACTTTTTAAATTTGGTTTTACATCAGCATGTATCTTTCAGTAAAAAATGTACGTGAATTTTTAATATAAAAAATTAATTATACAAAAACGTTAATATCAACAAAAAATGAATAACATTCATGTATATTATCACTACTAAATGGAGTCTCCCTTCAAAGGATTTATTTATATTGTTATAAACTGGATGTTTTTATCATTCATTTATTAAAAATCATTTATACAGTATGTTGTAAATACGTTTCACATGAGAAACAATTATTGTCGTTAAAATGATATTTCAAATAATGTATGCAATTTTTGCAGGAATCTTGCTATTTCTCAAAATCTGGCAGGCATGGTCTTATTCTTGCTCTTACAGTTTTGCATCGAATATTTGGTCAAGAACCTAGACCAACATGTAAATCACTACAAAAGTTTAAAAAGAATATTTTCAAAAATTAACTACACCATTACAGCATTAAAATAATAACTCGGCTGTCTCATCAAAATCATGTAGGAGTCGAACGTTAGTCCCGCTTCCGTAAGGAAACCACATGCGCATAGATCCACCGAGAGGCTTAAGGGTACCTGGGTCAGATTTTAAATTTGGGGCCCCCTCACCCCTCCTCCCCTTCCTTCAAACTCCCCCCCTCCAGTTGGTAGATCTATTAAGTAGAGAAACGCACAAAAATATTCAATACTTTTTATAATATTTACGAGGTCTACCATAGTTCGTGGCTCGTATGACAGACATAACTATTCCTAATGAATGAATGAACATTTTCAATTTACTAGAATTTAACAACTATCGAGTATAATTTATAAATAAATATTTATCAACAATAAACTATTAATAATAATGTGTCCTTGTGGAACCCCTCCTCTGATCCAAAATCAAAACGAAAAAATAAGCTTCCTTTTTGACAAACTGACAAATGTGGTGGCACTTTTTAGTATTTGAAGTGAAACGTTTTACTAGTAACTTTAATAAGGTTTACTAGTAGTTAAGGAGGGAATAGAACTCCAAGCGGGTCAAATCACTGAGATATATAATTGCTTTTTTTTATTGTAATTGTTTTATAACAATATTATGAATGATAATGATGAAATAACACGATTTAATTTCTATCTATCAGTTTATAAACAATATTCAGGAACTTTTTGACTCGTTTGAACTTCACAAGAGCACGTAAAGACATGGCGGCCGAGCGTGATGGTTTCGTGATTTCTACATCATACCTCGAAAAAGGTGAAATACCGTTTTGTCCAGTGAGGTATAAATAAAAGGGATGTAAAATTTATTACAAATCATAATAAATCTGAAAGTACTACCTTAAAAGTGCGATTCATCTATTACTCAATCCACCACCCCCCGCCTGTGCGGCACTGCAAATACAACGGGACACTTAATAAAGAGCGCGAAACCGCCGCATCGTGGACTAGTGGATACAGAGGGAGTATTATGACCCTCGCGTCGACGCCCGGGAGGGTGGGGGGTGATGGGGAGTCGGTGTCAGTCTTCCGGTAAAACAAGCGTATTCCGCAGAGCGAGTTGAGTGCATTCGAGTGCAAACTTCCACTCCGTAAAGCCAGCCCGCGCCGCCCGCCATTTGCGCAATTTACTCAACCGTTTCCCGCGATTTAAGCGGGCGCACGAGGCCACACGCCGAGGCATCGCGGCCTGCGCATAGCGACGCCATTTGCATAATTAATGTGCGTGAACCGGGAACACTACCGAGTATTATTATAGCAGGCAGTGTGCACCATTTGTAGCCAGATTGCTCGGGTACGGGAAGTGATATACGGTGCAGAATGGATAGAGTACGTGAAACTGGAAAAATGGTGTGAACACATTGCGGTAGAAGTGCACCGCTGGAAATGGCGATACATGGGTTCGTCTCGGTTACGAAATGCAACGGCTATAACACGGAGATCAGGACAGAATTACCGGGACCATTTAAAAAGGATTACAAAAAAAAGTTGCATGTTTTGATGATACACTGATTTAGTGACATTTAGTTCAAGAGTAGCTTTTCAAATATATAAATATTATAAAACAAAGTCACTTATGTCTGTCTGTAAAACCGTTTGTCGTCTTAAATCTCGAAGACCACTCATCCGATTTATGCGATTCTTTTCTTAAATCATACTAATTCAATTTAATTTATTTAATTCAATTAATTCTCTGGTAAAATTTTAGTATAGTACCTTAGGTGCCACAAGTAATAGGCAATAACGATAATAGACCAAGTCGGGGGGGGGGAATCAATATTCGGGACGTATATTCTCTTACGTTGTCCAAACTGTTAGAGGTAGGTGACAACTATGACTGGCAATATTGTTCCCCTCAAAGAGCTCTACAAAATGCTTCGCGTGTAAAAATACTTCAACTTGAGAGTTTAATTCATGTAGGTAAAAAATAATCTTCATCACATTAATGCATTCTGTTTTATACACTTAAGAAAGATTAAAACTGTCTTTAAATAGCAAAATTTGGACGAATAGTTTAGATTTTACAAGCGATTCACTTTTACGAACCGCCATCGCCGTGTGTAGTAACCTCAGGAGGACCAGGCATGCATTCGACTGGTGCGCTACTTGGAGCGACGTGCTTGTTGCGAACTGTGAGACGTGTTGCAAACATTTTAGGCTTTCCATTTTAAACTATTGTTATGTACAAAGAAGAGATAGACTGTAACATAACAAAAACACACATACGAAGCCGGGGTGGGTTGTTTGTATATTAATGAGGCTAAGTGTGACACACTCTAATATAAATTATCAGCCACTCTTCTGCGTCTTACGAAATGGGTTGGAATGGTGTCGAAAAGGGGAGTGAAATTTCGTTGCATCCCGAAATTTCATGATGTGGGGATGATATCAGTAAACACTAAACATTGCATTCTACTTTTACTTACATAATTCACTTCGCTTTAGATATTTTCTTATTTTCATCATTCTTATTGACATATATTTTCTTACAACGAAACATTTCAACTCCATGGGTTTGCTCCAAGAGTATAAAACTCAATCAAGATGTTTCAATTTACATTTTCGGATGCATGGTTCTAGAGACTTTACACTTCAAACTGGAGTAGTCTTATTTCAAAATCTGCCGAACTTGAGAAGTTCGGATGGCAATGAGCATGAGATAGAAAATAGTGTCAGCTAACACAAAAAATCAAGTGGAAATATAACAGTTGGCAATGTAACCAATTGAAAGTATAGAATACATACTATACAAGTATTCTAAAATTAAAAACAGAACTAAACTACACGAAAATGAGACCATATTAGAATGCTTTTAAACTCAAAAATCGATCTATTTTTTAGTTAAAATAGTTAGAGTCATTTTTGAGAAAAGTTTCAAATACAAAAGTGCGTTGCCAGATTTTTGAGCAGGGAGGCAAAGTATTCGATCAGGGCAGGTTTCTGGGGCAGTAGAGGCAAGATTTTTCATCCGCGGGGAAGGGGATGGAACATAATCTAATCTTCGCAGTTAGCGCACTGAAATGACAGAAACCTCCAATACTTATTCTAGAGCTAGCGAAGTATCAATGGTCAAATATTGCAGATAGTGATTTACGAATAGCTGAATCCGAAGCAATATCACCTCACTTAATTTTTAATACGATTTTACGATTTAATAGAATGATGCATACACATGTATTGCGAGACGTATTATTAACAACGAGTCATTTTTTTTAGAGTTTCCCCTCCCCATGGCAACGCCCATATGAACTCACAAATTCGTTAACTCCAATCACACTATGCCATCTTGTGCGCGATTTTTTAAATAAAAGTTCTCGTTTGCGACCATTGGTGTGTGCCATCGCGGCAGAATTCGAGGCAAATGCTCTCTTCCGCCGCGCACCCACGTGAGGTCTCTTTCCTCCGCGCTCGCAACCTCCCCTTCGACCCCTCGCCACGCGAACGTCCTCTGTCTCTGTTAAGCAGCAGCCGCAGCCGCCGCCGCCGCCGCCA
>NNCF01125941.1:264321-344176 GCA_002313205.1 Laupala kohalensis
GCCGCAGCCGCCGCCGCCGCCGCCATCGCACGCGGAAGCTTCGTCGTATCCCGAGGTCCCGTTACGAGGCGCCGCGCCACCACCGTCCCCGCCTGCTGAACGCTCCGCCGATGCCCCGCCCCGCCAAACGCGAGCGCTCACTTCCTGTCCGCCGGCCTTCTATTCCACGTGGTACAGCGAACAAAAGACACTTACGAGGTGGTGTCCTATTTAGTTCAACCGTTTTTCCCCTTGGGTGCGCGAGAAGCGGGCAGGTATCTGCCCGGCATTCAGGTGGACTTTTTATACGAACACTTGCTTAGGTTTCTGCAACTTTACTCGCGTCAGGTTTTTAATTTTGCGAGTAAATAAAAGTAACAGTTCTTGAATCCCTATTTATACCTATTGAAAATGTTCGTCAAATTCAAGAGCCAATTAAATTGTGAATCAAACCACCCACAACAATTAAAACAAAGATACAGGGAAATAGTAAATTACAGTTGACAATATGTTCGCTACGAATCTACACTATACCAATTTAGTGCTATCTTCATAATCATTTCTAAAATAATGTAGCTAATACGTGTGTACCACATAACGAGGTCACATCCCATAATCGATAGAATCCATGGTATTTATGACAAGAAAAACAAAATTGCGTTTCGTTAATATTTTTAATTGAACGTCATTGATGAACTGATTCCACACGTGCATGTGTGGACCAATACTTGCCAATTGCAAAACTGATTCTGTGTGGTCGATATTCAAGGAGTTGTAGATGAAATAAAGACATGAGAAGGTTAACAGTATTATTCACCTAATATTCTGTCACCAAAATATCGGAGGAAGCGGCTTCTTAGCTGAATGCTTTCATTCCTGTGACTTTCAAATGGTTAGTATTCTGTCAGTAATTTATCTACAAATACACAGTGGTGAAAAGCTAGAGAGCAATTGTTAATTTATTGGCGTTCAGTAAGCAAAGACAATTCTAAAAAAACACTGGACTGATCAAAAGTGTGATGAATATTGGAAGTTAACATAGCAATACAAATTCAGCTCGTATCAGGATTGACCAAGGTTTACTGTTATATCCACTCACCATATATATTGGAAAACTGTGAAAATGTGTTCTCCAAAATCGCTCATGGTAAAAGAATAGTTCATCAAATCAGTCGATATTGGCATTTACATGTTTTCTTATAGGTAAAATTCTGTTAGGTATGATTTCTTTTAATTTATGTTGTATAGTATACCGGATAAAAATAAAATGGTGTAACCCGCACACTTTGGAGCCAAGGGCTAAACAGCGAGACAACTTTCATAACTGCTTTAACTACCCTAAAATTGCGTCACAAAGTGTAGAACTTGCCGTTTTATTATATTATTAACAATGGCCGTCGTGTTTGGAACGTTTAGAATAACATAGGGTAACACTAAACCGCGTATTCATTTTCTTGAATGCACGAGCATGTCATTTGCTTTGCCTTCTCCACTCCTTTCCGTCCTCCCCCTTTGCGAGTTCGCGACTGATCCGCCGCCTCATGAACCGGTTCGGAGCAACCTGTCCCCCCCTCCCCCATAATCCCCCTCACCCCTTCCTCAGTCCACACATGCACGTGTGGAAGCGCATAGTCGCTCAGAATAAAGGAGCTGTATTCCGGGCGAGAAGTACAGTGTCTGGATGACCCCTCACTGTCGTGTACACGCCCCTCATCCACACAATTGAAGACGAGCAGGTGTGGTTCTCCAAACGAACTTAAGTGCTGGAACGCGCACTGCCCATTAAAAACAAGGCATTACGATTTCCGAGCTCGTACAACTATGTATTGCGGTCTGGATCAAAAACACCGGAGCTTCAGCACGCTTATTTACTATTTTTCTTACCAATTTTGTTTGGGGCGGGGGTTGAGAGCGATGACAAAGTTGGAAAAAAGGGGACGGGACCCCGCATTCAAATCTGCCCCACGCCCCCAAAATTCTCATGGTGGCCCCAGTGGTGCGTCTAGACCGTACTCAGGAGAGGGGGTTAACCGGGGAGCATTTTTGTTTAAAAATTCTGGTTTTACAACACAAATCTTATAAATGTTACCTTTAAATAAATAATTAACAATTAACAATCGGGTATTATTAATAACAATAAAAATATGATTAATAACAAAAAAATATTAATAACAATAACAATTATAACTAATAACAATTATTAATCTGGTAACACTATTAAAGGTATGCCATTTATCAACTTCAGTTTTACCTGTTAATAGTTCAGGTCCACCACTGGGTGGTCCTGAAATATTAATACGTTTCTCTCAACCAGGGCTGGCAATTAATAGACCCACTCGGTAAATCGAAGAACAATATCGTAGTAATTAACACTTTGAAATAATTACTTGGCGAAATTAAACAAAAACGGAGATCGTTCAAATCGAAACTGGGATGAAAATAACTCCTTCCACCAACCACGAGGCCCACCTGACGATCGCACGGACGCAAAGGGAATTTCTCAATGAGCTGTTAACATCTCTCTAACAAGTACGAGCGAAACTTATGAATATCCCGAACAAGTTGCTAGAAAACATTTCTTAAAACACTATGCTCTAACATAATAGTCTTTATTAGTACAAATTCCAAAATGTATCATCATTTTATTTAGTTGATGGCGAGGAGAATCTCTGCTTAAATTCTAGACAAAAGAGAAAAATAACTTGTTGAAAGGAAATGATTTATTGATGAGTATCATTAAACCCATGAGTAGAAAATAATGTGCTTGTGATGAAACTGTTAGATCACACATTAAAACATGTTTAAGTGGTACTACGAAGGAAAAATGTCTAATGATCTCCATGTAAGGATGTTCACCCAGAGAACGAATCATTCGTAAATACTCTTCTAGAATATTAAGTTCATCCCACTTGGTATCCTATCGAAATAAATAATATACTCCATTGTTTTAGATTACAAATAAATCGTAATAAATCTTTAACATACTGTTTCTCCCACTCTTCCACATCTAGAACTTTGCTTTCTTATATTTAGGGATACGATATTTTTGAGTTTTCATAGAGAGTTAAGATATTATTACAGTGCGTAAAGAAATTCGTAACCTTGAATGGTGTCCATGTGAAATATGTGAGACAGTTTGGAAACTAACCAATAAAATATCAGCACGAAAAAGAGAAGACAGCTAAGTAATGACTGCTTATTTATCATTCCCCCACGCACCAGGAAACCATTGAAAACAACTACGTACACAGAAAGTGTCAATCGGAAGTGAAAAACATTCTATAAAGCCTCACATTCGACACTTTTCGTTCAATTTCTCACAAATAATTCGCTAAGTAATTATATCTTAACCCAACAACGAAAATCGCAATGCATTAAAAACGGAATAGCTGAGAAAAACTTCAATGGGTTTGGAAAAAGAGATTTTTTAGGCTACATTAAACAAAAGAAAATAATTTACAGCGAGAAACTAAATAAATTAATAATGTTAGGAAAAGGTTCTTGAGCTGAGTTCTGTTGAAATAATACTTTCTATGCACAATACTCATCTGAAGAATATTTTCCTAATATTTTAACGGATCGTTCAAGACGATAACTACGGTCTAAATCGTCTAAAAATTTAACTGCTTTAGTTTGTCTTAAATTTAGATGTGCCACGAAGCAAAAATATTAAGTAGAAAAAGGAAAAGTGAGTGTATTTACGCACCACATGGGTTAATACAAAAATAGGTCTAGCCCTAAACTTATTAACAATACTATAGTAGTTCAGAACCTCCAACATAACCGATGGGTTATACTTTTTATGATTAGGGCTCTAATGACNATATATATATATATATATATATATATATATATATATATATATATAATATATACACTTTTAATGAAAGTTGCCGTGGTTAAAGATATGTCTTCAGGACTATAGATCCTTATCCCACGACTTCATACGGATATGAACCCGGGACGTTCCACCTACTAAGCCACGCTAAATCAGATGAGACACGATTTGTCAGTAAAATATTATCCCGTGAATAAAGCTCACAGCTTGCCGTAAACCCACCGACAAACTCATTAGCATGTCTACGGGAATAAATTACAACGCGCTCCGCGGCGGCGACTTTCAACAGAGCCATTGGGGCAGCGGGATTAAGTCACGAAGCTACATGAATTAATTCCTAATTGACCAGTCCAGACCAAATAAATTAATTCCATGGCATGGAAGGTTGTTCCGAGCGCACAAATGGTACAGGGAACATCGCGTTCAAAGCGAGAGCATCAGTTTGCGATCAACTCGAGGTGGGATGAATATGAAATGAGCCCTAATGAAGATCTTAGAGCTGGAGTAGATTTTGATTTCTCAGTATCATCATTCCACCTCAAGTATCATGAATCAGTGTTATTACCTTTTTCCTGTTCTGTATACATTTTATACACCAAGGACAATTTGACGTCGAAAAATTTATTTTTCTGGACACGGAAGATCATTGATCATTATAGAGTGCCATAAATAAATAAAATATAAAATTTGTCATAGTCTTTTCTTTGTCAAAAAAGCAGTAGTAAACTGCGAATGACCACGTGGGGGGGGGGTAATACACCTGTCTCTTATACACATCTAGATGTGTATAAGAGACAGNGGCAGTGGCGGATGTAATATTTATAAAAGAAATAATATAATCTCCATAGTTAAGAAGATGATACCCGGTGTTGTATGCGTTGGAGAGATCAAATTTCACTCTCCTGCCCGACCTCCTCCCCAAAAAAGGAGGAAAATCTACCACATAAGCGATGGAGCCCTAAAGTTGGACAGTAGATGAGTTTTCAAGTTCGGTAATAAAAGTGACATAAACATGTTTTACCACATACGATAAACACTATAGGGACGTGCCATTACTCATGTTCATTTCGTCACGACACTCTTAGAAACACGAGTGTATGATATACTTAAAAAAACTTTCTCCATACCGTAGCCTTCGATAGCTCAGTTGGTAGAGCGGTGGACTGTAGTGGGACTCCAACAGACATCCATAGGTCGCTGGTTCAAATCCGGCTCGAAGGATATTTTGAATGTTACTGGATAATAATTCCGGGGAGAACAGCATATCTTCTTTAGAAGCTTTCTTCAACACACCTTGTAGATTCACTGAATCAAGGCAAGAAAATGATGAGGTGAAACGCACATTCCCCGTTGCACCCCACGGGCATTTAAATCGACGTATTTGGCATTTAAATCGACAAATACAAAAATTTTACCTTCATTTTTTCAGAAACGTAAGTCCGTGATTCATAAATTGAAAAAACACAAACACTATTTTATAAACTCGATCGTCGAGGACAAACCGTGTGTTAGCAGACATAACTACCGATGTTTCAGCCATCTTGCTGTGTAGTGGCCTTGTTCAGGTCGGAGTCGTTCAGACAGAAGTCGCTGTCATACTCTCCAGAGCTACTAGACAGAATACTAGAGCGACTTTTGTTTTGTAGTATTTCTAATGGGAAATGCAGGGTGCTATTTATTGGAGCTTATCTTCATGGAGCGATAGGAGGTAGGAGGGTAGAATGGTATTAGTATAGGTGGGCAAGTTAGCTGGGTTTACCAACAAATTGGCCCATGTGGAGGGGTTAGTAGGAGTAGTTGATAATAGTAAGGGTTAATGATACTAGGAGTAGTAGAAAGTGGATAGAATAAGAAGAATTTGTTTCTCAGTAGTCACAGCTATATGAACTGGGACATTGAAAAGCTACAAATTTTTCTCAGTCCCCGCCGGGAATTGAACTCGGAGTGACTTGGTGGTGAGCGAGCATGCTACCAGAGGTGGCTCCTGAGCCACCGGAGACGACAACGACTTAGATAAGACACAACTTTGTGGTACAAGTATAGGGTCAGCTAAGGGAGAATGTGTGCAGGTTAAGGATCGGCAGTGGACGATGTTTGCATGTTAGGAACACGTGTACAGAGCATGCGCAGACTGCACTATACTTTTCAAGGTCGGAAATGGAAAGGGTCGAATCCCTGTAGAGAGTTACGAATACTGTTTATAGAGGATGTTTCTGTACAAAGTTGGTGATGGGGGGGAGGAGGTTGATAACATCAATAGGAATCATAATCACATATGAAAGCAAGATTCCCTGTAGATACAATTCCTCCGCCAACGTGTGTTCACGTGAAGTTATACCGCTGGAGGGGGGAAGGCAGTGTGGAGCAGTAGCGTTTGGCGTGCGGTGCGTGTCCCGTACACAAAGCGGAGGCTTCGTCTCCCGTGCAGCACAGTTATTGTCCTTCGTCGGCAAAAGAGCTGCAGGCCAAAGGAATCACGCTCAACTGGCTCTTGCCACTGTGCTGCAGGAGCTTCAAGAGCACTTAGCGAAGGTTGTTCTAGCGGAGGTAGGATTAAATCACTAAAATACAAGTATATGAAATCGGTATAAATAAACAGAAAAGGGTCCTTATTGCAATCTCAACAAAAAAACATACCTCACAGGTCTTTTAAACATAGTAATTGCAATTATGATTAATGGTACAACACATTGCGTCTTATGGAGACAGCACTTCTTTTTTTTAAAAAAAAGGCGAACTTTAAATCACGAACTGATGAAAGTTTACGTTGATGTATTGTAAATTTTCCATAGAAAGTTTTACACAACTTTTGTCTGTAAATCACATAACATTAGAAAAAGATTTCACTTATTCTGAGGTGTGATGCATAAACCACGAAACCGTTGCGCACGGCCGCCATGTTTTTACATGCTCTTATGCAATTCAAATGAGTCAAGTGAGTTCCTGAATATTGTTTATAAACTGATAGATATCAAATCACTTTCATCATTATAATTTATAATATTGTGTTGTTAAACAATTGCAACGAAAATAATGAAAACAATTGTACTTATCAGTTATTTGATTTGGAGCGTCTAGTACCAACTTAACAATACGATTGGAACGACGCACTGAAAAAACACTGTTGATGTGAGTACCATCGGACCGAATACGATTTCCAAATTCAGAGGAAGGGAAGGATTTCTCCAAATCTTTACATATGACATTCCCAACTGACACTCGAAAACCAGAAATTTGGGGTGTCACGTGTTTGGTGAAATCCATTCCTTCCTCTATGTTTGGATCTGACATTCTTATCTCTTCACTCATTGCAAGACTATAGGGCAGCACAACATGCATTCCTAATGTCCATGGGACAAGTAATCGCGAAATATCCTAGACAAGGATATTAGAAGTGACGTACAGACAATTTCGTATCATCAGGTGAACGATGTATTGCTCTGTAACTTTAAAGTATACAAAATTGGATTATTGAGCAAATCGTTGTTTTTACTGTTATTGTCAACAGATAGACTCACCAAACAATATGTGAGAGTGGTTATGTACCTTCTGTCGAAAATTTCGTAAAAACAACTTTCCGTGGTTAATGTACTGGTGAAGGTCCTTATTTAATCATCCTAATTAAATTAGACTCTCTCGATCACGTCTATCAATAACTTTTCGGCTTGTATTAACTAATCTTCAGTAACTTCAGGGACAAAGTCGAAACGTCAACGATCTAAAATGAATGTATTTATTGTCTCCTAAACTCAAGATACAATACACATATAGTAATTTCTAATGAAACATCAATGCTAATGACATGAATAATCACCAGAAGATTACTACAAAACACTTAAGCACCTCTAATGTTCGGACCAATATAACAAATCTCCAGTCTCCAGGATCTCAGAAGTGGTATAGCAACACCAATTACTGTATTGATGATTGGGAAAAATTGTCGTATTTTTAACTACTAAACTAATGTTATTTTTACTGTGATGAGCTGTTGAAACCACAAGAGGCCTATTATATCATTAAATTCGTTTTTAAATGTATAATGTGAGTTAGTTATTCGACAACTATATTACTAATAAATATTGTATTCATACGATTTCAGATGATGTGCGTGATGTTAATTTCTCTTAAGCTTTGTCACACCATTGTTATAGTACTCAAGATACTGATTAAATTCCTATTTTCGTGCGTGTTGTTTTTGATCCTTTTTATTTACGATAATTCATGTCTACCTTGGCGCGGTCGTATACATTATTTCTGTAGCCGGGTTTTTCTCCGGGTAGTGACGGATTTTCCATATACAGGAATGCCATTTAATACTTTTGTTATTATTAATCTCAAATTTTGACTACACATACCGAAGATTCATTTTGGAATAATAAATTGATAACGGTACGTGTTTGATTAATTTTTTTAATAAGTATTAAATCCGCCACTGCCCTTGATCCCTTGATCGGAATTGATGGGATGGTCCCTCGCTTGTTTCCGGAGAGTAACTTAGTTTATTATCCCCCATGTCGTCGTACGCAGTTTGCAACTACCTTTTTTTACAATAAAGGTCATTTATTTGATATTTCTTTGTCACTTTATCTTAATAATAACCTGTACTTTTGGGTAGAAATCCAAAATTACTCGGATATTCGATGATCCGGCCCGATAATTGAAGTTCTACTGTAGGAAATGTCAGTGGTACGAGAGTCCGAAAAAAGAAAATTTTGTCGTATTCGCCTTGGGAAGGCGAAACGTTAGTTAAACCATTCGAGTTCCGTGGAGAGAGAAGCAAGTTACCCCATTTTCACAAGTACCTCTATCTCCGTATCCGAGATGCAGCCATACAAGTAATTAGAGAGTGCCGCTACAGGGCGCGGTCGGTCGCTAAGACACGAGAGCATGGAAACAGCTGATGAGGACGGCATTGCCCGTCACGCTGTTGCCCTCAGCTGTTCCTCGTACCGCCGACGTCGCCGCCCGCTCGCCTCTCCGCTGCCCCAGTGAGCGTAGTATCATCCCACTCTCCTACCTTCCTCCACCGAAACCACTGTCTCCGTTATTGTTGTCGGTGCGAGTGAACACAAGATCCCACCTTCGAAGATCTTATGGTCCTTTAAAACTGTTACGTCACTCAGCACGCGGACGCGCCGATAAACTTAATGTAGCACTAGCGTAGATAATAATAATAATAAATTTATTGTCAAAAAAACAGTACAAATTGTGTATGACCACGTGGAGGACAATAAACTAATTCACTCTCCGGAAGCAAGCTAGGGACCATCCCATCAATTCCGATCAAGGGCCCTAAGGCACAGGCGGATTCAAACATTTCAGCAAAAGTTCCTAGATAAGATAAAAAGTTAGCTACGAGTTATAATACTAATATAATGTCAATATGTTTCTAATTTAACACAAAAAATTTTCATGTACAAATTATTATCGAACTATAGAGTATTCTGAGTATAGTGTTTAAAAATCATAAGAGTTGAAATAACACTAAATTCATGATTTATTGTTACAATAGACACGCCCCTAGACAAAGCCTAGAGAACCTGTATAAGAAATCCGCCTCTACCCGAAGGAAAACCGGAGAAAAACCCGGGCCAGGATGAATTGAATTGAATCACGAAAATATTTTATATCGGCATAAATAAATAGAGCAATATGTGCTTATTGTGATTTCACCTAGAAAAACATACATCACCGTCCATTTAAACAGATAATTGCAATTATAATTGGTGGGATTACACTGCGTCTTACGGAGGAAACACTTATTTACAAAATAAGGCCAACTCTTAAATCACAAAGTGATGGAAGTTTACTTTGATTTGTGATAAATTTTCCATTGTATTTTTACTTCTTTAGGTCACCGGATCATAAATCACAAAACCGTTCCGCTCTTATGTATTTTTTACATGCTGTTGTGCATTTCAAACGAGTGAAGCGAATTCTAAAATATTTTTGTACTATAATACTAACTAATACAAATTAAATTATGTTTTTGCTTCATAATTATGCAAATTGTTGGGTTTTAAAACAATTATAATAGATGTTAAGAAAACAATTACACATCTGCCTGTGCAGACATTGCTTCTACTAAGCATCCAGTTAGTGATAGATAGCTAAAAAACTGCCAGTGACGGACGGTGTGTTTATTAGGGGGTAGTATAGGCCTCGTTAAGTATATAGGCGGCACAAGTGATTGTGTTTATTATAAGGCAGCAATTTTTTTCCTGAGTGCTCATGTATTTAATCAATATTAACGATCATTCGCATTAGCACTTGCATCAACCTCAAAGAGGAGTCCTTCAAAATTTTAGATGAGTTCATACTTTCTTTAATTCGATGTTTCAGAATCTTCGTTGAATTCAAATTTCTCAGTACAGATAACGATATGTATATGTAAATTAATACATTTTGAGTGCAAAAAAAACTATCAGATAATAATTTATTAATTTCAGGGAAATTAAATTAAATGTTTCTGCGTCCACGACCCCCTTAATCTCGTAATAAAAATCTCCTCGACTCAACAACGTTCCTTGAGGAATACCAAAAACATGAAGGCACTATATCCGTCAGAACCAATGTGTTTTTACATCTTACAATCAACAAAAACTGCGGAAAATACTGTTCTACCGTAAACGGCAGCGGTATCATGTGACAAGATAATGTGATCCTCGTCAAACAAAAATATAAATTCATTAACTAGTTTTAAATTTAGTCTCAAATTAAGTGCTATTTTAATAGTTACGATTATAAACAATATTTTCCGATAGTCTGATAATAATGCGAACGTTTGAAATAACTCTTTTGTGTTATATTAAATACAAATTTGTTGGTAATCTGTTGAAACTATAACATGTACCAAACTATTTTTAATCCTAGGAGTTATCTGAAATATTAAATCCATGATGTTAAATCCGCTTCTGCCGTAGAGCCCTTGATCGGAATTGCAGGGACGGTCCCTTGCTTGCTTCCGGGGAGTAAATTAATTTATTGTCCTCTACGTGGTCATACGCGGTTTGTAACTGATTTTTTAAAAGATAAATTTATTTATTTATTATTTATAAATTCATGAAATAATTGGGCAAGTCAGTAAAAATTAGTGGTGCAAATTATTAATTCCTTTGGTGACTATACCCAAGTTTCGTGCATAGTTGGCAACTTGACTTCCGTCCAAGCGGATATAGTTCCTCCTCCTCCCACGCGAAGTGGTTTTCGTCCCGTTGGAATCATCACGTAGCGGACAGTGTTCTTCCTCGTCTCCTCCTGCACTTCCGCTGTGACGGCTGAAGGGGAAGAAGAGGGGAAGAAGAGGGGAAGGAGTCGACGCGGAAACGAGTGGCCCAATTCCGGTGGAGGACGGGGATCGTCACGAAACGGTTTGTTGCTCCTTGTTTACAGACTCCAATTAGAAGGCGAACAGCCACTCGGAAGCTGCTCTTCAGAATCCGCAAACCTTTTCCTGAAATATTTCCACAACTCAATGTCATAGACTTTTCTCACACAGAGTTTCTTCCCAACCTGGTCCGAGTTTTTCTCCGGTTTTCCTTCGGGTGGAGACGGATTTCTTACACAGGTTCTCTAGGCTTTGTCTAGGGGCGTGTTTATTGTAACAATACATCGTGAATTTAGTGTTATTTCAATTCTTGTAATTTTTAAACACTATACTCAGAATAATCTATAGTTCGATAATAATTTGTACATGAAAATTTTTTGTGTTAAATTAGAAACATATTGACATTCTATTAGTATTATAACTCGTAGCTAACTTTTCATCTTATCTAGAAATTTTTGCTGAAATTTTTGAATCCGCCTCTGCCTTAGGGCCCTTGATCGGAATTGATGGGATGGTCCCTTGCTTGCTTCCGGAGAGTAAATTAGTTTATTGTCCTCCACGTGGTCATACGCAGTTTGTACTGTTTTTTNTGGGTTTTTTTGACAATAAATTTATTATTATGGGTTTTCTATAGTGGGAAGAGCACTGAGTCTTTGACTAACGGGTAGATCGACTCAAGTAATACGTTTCTTAACCGTAATGCGCTTTCTTATCACGCCGTTATAGTTCTCTAGATACTATTGAAATTTATTTTTTCATGCATGTTGCTTTTGATCCTATTTGTTTATAATAGAATGTTCCTGACTGTACGTATGCTTGGCACGGTGTACATTATCTCCTGGTCCAGCTTTTTCCCCAGTTTTCCTTCCGGTAATGGTGGATTTTTCGTGGGTAGGAATGTCATTAATACTTTTGCTACTATTAATCTTGATTTTTTACTGCACATAATATGTACAATTCATTTTGGAATAATAAATTGATAACAGTACGTATATACTAAATAATTTCTTTTATAAATATTAAATCCGTCACTGTCCTTTGACCCTTGATCGGAATTGATGGGATAGTCCCTTGCTTGTTTCCGGAGGGTAACTTAGTTTATTCTGTAGTTAGTTTACATATTTACGCAGTTTGCAGCAGCGTTTTGGACACCAACGTTTATATTCATTTTTGTATTAGTCAGATAATTGTTATATATAATTAAAAAGAAATTTTGTTCCTTCGTTAAGATATCCAAGGTATGATGAATGATGCGAAACTTAAGACGAAACCTAATTTAGATAAAAAAGATTAGGTGCGAAGAAGCAATGTAAGATTAACGGAAAATTAAAAAATATTACACTTGTTCGTGAGACTGCGGAGAATTGTAGTCAAAGAAGATAGATTGCAGATGTACTTCCTCCAACTTAGCTCCTAACAGATGGAAAATATCATCAAAAGCAAATTAGTTTGGGTCGATTACCTGAGGTAGTTTTTATATCTTTGGCTGATCATATTGATTCCACTCTGTGATTTAAGGTAAAAGAAAACGTCTGTTTTTGAGAGAGGCCTCTTCGTTAAATCCGGAGCAAAGTGCAAAGCACCGCTTACAATGTCTTCCTTACGACAAATGCTTTGGTTGAGAACATGAAACCGTAGGAAAGTTTACTCGAACTATGTGGATGACCTCGTTTCGGAAAACAATTATCGTAAAAAAACAGTAAAATTTCAATTCAATTATTCATTTATCACACTGCCATGTAGAAGAGAAATATGAATTTTGAATACGGGTAAACGTATAAAACCGTCACCATACGGAAACAAATGAACAATACATAAGATTGGACGAAACTATGAAGGCTTACAATTCAGTTTGGTACCGAAATATTTGATAATTACAAAAAGATTCTAAAAATAGAATTAAAATAGCACCGTGTAGATATTGCCCACGGTTGTTCTTTATTTTCCTGGTTTGCTAAAGCGTTCCCATTGCGATTTATTGTTGGCCAGCCTCTTTATATGTTCAAGTTTTTCTATTGGTTATCATGTTTCGTTTGATTCTCAGTCATATCGAACACATATCGATGTGGCTTCAAGAAAGATTATTTACGCACAAAATTACAAACCCGTCACGAGTTAATTCACGGAGGTCTCTGTTAGTAAGAGAGCAACAGTTCACTTATACAGAGATCGTCAACATATCAATATCTACACGATCATGGACTTAGGATATTAAATTAAAACAAAATACTTCACGGATCATATGGAGATAATTATTGCCTAAATTTCTTTTGTATAAATTATTTCTATTAATTTTTATTTATTCAGATTGTATTCATTTTTAATAACTCTCTGAATTTTCCTATCACTGGTGAAGTGAACCAACCTGACCAAAGAATGTTCTACTTAAAACTATTTACGATCGTGTAGTGCTTTTTCCAGTAAATTGATGATCACTTCGAATTCCAGCACCGACGAAGACAACTTCTAAACCCCTTAATTTACTTTTTATTCATCACGGGATCATTTAGTTCATTAATCACTTCCAAGTCAGTTATCCTGTACCGCATTGGATCTTCTCGACTTAAATCGATCTCTAACCACTCGTGTCGAAGATCAAGTAGCTGGCTTCGCGAAAGAGGAGCGTGTGTAAAAATGGGAGGCAGTTCCGAGGAATGAAGACGAGCCACTTCCTAAACCCACGGAGTCATTACAGTCCGCTATGTCCCTCCCTCCCAGCAGCGGAACCAGCGCAGCGAGCACCGGTAGGAAGCTGTTGCTGCTCCCCGCTGGCTAATTAGCGAGAGGCGGCGGAGGCATAGCGGTGAGACAGCGAGCGGCGGTGGCGGCGGCGGCGGCGGCGGCGGCGGCGGGCGGAAACAGTAAACGAAGAAAGGACGGTCGCTGCAGATGCACTCGCTATTCTGGGCCAAGATGATTCCATACCGCCAACAGTTTTGTGATTTAAAACAAATATTTTTTTTATCTCTACTAAAAATGGCCATTGGTGGGTCCATCTGTTATATCTAAACGACCATTGGTGGCCATCAATCCGCCTCTGCCTTAGGACCCTTGATCGGAATTGATGGGATGGTCCCTTGTTTGCTTCCGGAGAGTAAATTAGTTTCGTGTCCTCCACGTGATCATAAACAGTTTGTATTGTTTCTGACAATAAATTTATTAATTAAATGTATTATTATTCGTGGAATACGAATGGCCATCAATGGTGGTCACTTGAAATGAATGCCCGTTTGGCGTCAACAGATGGCCACTCAACGGCCATTTTTTACTAGAGATGAGGAGGGAAGTCAGACATTTTGCACAAAATTAAAATTGATGTCAACTTTAAACTCATTTGTCCTTAAAAACTGGATAAAAATAGGATTGGAATAGTGCTACTGAGATAATATATAACTGACCCGATGAAAGATAGAATCTGGAGACGAAACTTTTTTTTCATTACAAAAAGAATTTCTGATCTACGAATAAATGTCATTGATTTTAAATATATTGGAATAAAAAACAACAGATTTAAAATATCGCAACTATAAGAAACATTTAATTATTTAAAAGAAGATTATTACGAATGTATATTAAAATTAGTTGAAATAATAAGGATTCATAAATTACGCAACGCACCCTAAGGGGTAGGGGATTTTTGATATCGTTACACTGCGTTGCGAGGCCTTGATGATACCCGTCTTCGGAGTAACGTAAAGTGTTACGGAGTGTGTTTTTTTTTGGCATGATTGTTACTGTAAGAGAACTGTGGTGATAGAGCAATGAGGAACAATACTTCACTCAGTGAATCAAAATGTGTGTCCCCATTTCCGAAAAGTAACAAAATCTTCTCTAACCATAGCAGAGGGGGGATGGAAGAAAATTACGATACTTTATTGGGCGGAGGTGAGAGGTATTTGGACAGGTCCGTTTTGGAGAAGAGATGGGTTACAGAGGTTATTATGGCGTTACGTACCCCACAGGGCAAATATTAACTATAAATAATTTAAAAAATGTTCGGCAAAGAACGGGAAAAATTTATAGACGTATAGACACAGATGTAGTATTATATTAAAAAAATTACACGCGTACCCAATCGAGGGATAGCTTCATGAGAAGAAGAAAAAGTAATACTGAGAGAACACGACTGATAGTGAGATCCAAACTCAGAGGAGGGACAGGATTTCTCTAAAACCATTGAAAGGGACCTACTATAATATTGGGATGTCATCCAAAGGTTTCGACAAATCCTTTCCTTCCTCTGAATTTGTATCCCACACACACATCCAGAGTGTTTTCTCGGAGACTCAATCGAGCGACTCAGTCTGCATTTCAAGAGAACCGCTCGTAAAGAAGGAAATGTAATGGAGAGGAAGAGGAGGAGGTTGCTACAGCGAATAGTGGCCGACGGAGGCTTCGAAGCGCAGATGATATGATCCCTTGGCGAACGGGACCCCTCGACGCCGCGTCGCCGGAACCCTCGCGTGACGTCACATCCCAAGGTCCCGTTGACGCCCGCGGTGACTCCCTGGTAGCAGTGCAGCCGCTCACTGCCACCAACGGGACGGCGACGACGACTACGATACGTTGTGAAGAAGAGGGGGAGGGGGTGGGGGGGAAAAGCACAGGATCGGGCATCCCGTGGCGCGAACCGCGGTCCGTTGCCGATGCGAAATGCTTCCAGTACATTCAAGATGCCCCACTGAGAAATCGATGGGTGGGAGGTCCAAATTCGGATTTGTCCAAACATTTGGATATGACTTCCCAACCGCAAAGTTCAGATGCTAAAAGGTTGGGATGACACATCCAAAGTCTGGGAGAAATCCTTTCGTCTTTCTCTGAATTTTGATTGCATATCCAAACCTGTTGTCTCAGTGCAGATGCAAGGAAAAGAAATAACGACCAGACATGGCTATTTGGGTGTCTACTTGAAAAGATAAGGGAAAGAGAAGACGACATCTGCAAATGTGGGAAAGATAAGAATACTTGAAACCACATATTATGGGAACGTGATTTTCACGGAAAAGAGAATAAAATTTATAAAAATCAAAAGAAAATGATATCGTTGAAAAACAAGGAACCTTTAAAAGGGGAAGAGGAAAATACAGGATTAACGAACAATCTGTTAAATATGTTTACAGCATTCCGGATTTTTTATATCTCGCTTGCCTTATGGCGGATAAGAAACATTCCATTTTTTTTATTTTCGTAAAAGGAACTTCAGTTGTCCAAGAACCCCCGTTAGGATTGATTTGATGACGGGAACTACTAAACTCTGTCAAAGGGTACCCCAGGATAAGGCGCCAAAATGTGCCCCCAAGCCAAATGACATTGTCCCTTTGTGTATATATATTTTCGAATGAAACATCATTATTAATCACATTTTTAACATACCTTGCGTTTGGTATTGTTTCATATACTAAAAAATGATGATTTTCGGCTTTTTATTTTTACTTTCTCATATACGTAGTATTTTGTAATCGTGAAAAAATTCCAAAACGTGATTTTTGCGGAAATATCCGTTTTGGAGTCCCCTGATTCCGAAAAAGTAGTTTTTGGAATAACGTCCGTCCGTCTGCGCCCAGCGATTCTGAATAAATGGATGAATCTATTTAATTCATATTTCGTATTTACGATAGATTTTACTTGTTGTCGATGCACGTGCTCTAATTTTTTGTTTGCTTAAAGAAACGGTACTTCACATGAAGGTCAAAGTACTCTTTGAGTGTTCCTCAAACACGGCTGCAACGATTTTGCTTAAATTTTCTGTACGTCAAATACTATTAGTATGAATAACATCCGCATTAGCGGCATTTAGCTTGAAAGTTTGGAATAGACGCAGTAAAATAATTTATATCTGCTACATTCACGCATTTGTGTACTACTTCAAGAAGTTTGAATATTATTTAACATGGATGAAGCAGAGGTAGAGTAAATTAATATTCTGAATATTTATTTTACTTTCAAATCTCTAATAAAAGACACTAAGTTGAATTATCAGCTTTTAGCCCGCCGAAAATGTTATAGTTCATTACTTTATCATTTACATTTTTAAATAATGTGTTGTTTCATGCACTTATTACCTACACCTGTACCATGTTTATGGCGCGTAGTTTTAAGTTTGGTGTGAATCCAAAGAGTATATGTCTGTAGATGTGTTATTTTAATATGTTACTTTTATATGGAGAACAGAGGAATTTCTGCATCTTATGTTTCTCTTTGGTATCGTGAATCACCCACGTGACCTCTACGCATTTGTCGTAACCTCACACCCGGTGACACTGCATCATTTGCTGCGTAAGCTTACATATCAGATGTGTCCACTGCTCCTTTTGCTGGATTCTGTTCCTAACTTGTGCTTGCAGTGTATCATATTTATTGTTCGTTATAGGCGGAAGAGCAGACCTCGGTCTGAGTCTCGCCACTAATAAAGCCATTTATTTATTTATTCGAGAAAGTTATTTCATTCGTAAGGACTTTTTCATATCATTTCTTATCGTTTGAAGAATTAACTTGGCTACGTGTTTTTGTTGTTGTTTTTGAAGGTAATGAGTGATAAATCTTTTTGTTTATTTTTCATAATTTTTCTAATTTAATGCATTATAGAAGTTTCAATCGATAAAAAAAAATTATTGTAAATAATACTCAGAATAATTAAGCACTATTAATTTTTAAGCACTATACTCAGAATAATCTATAGTTCGATAATAACTTACATGTAATTTTTTGCTTAAAATTACAAACATATTGACATTCTATTAGTATTATAACTCGCAGCTAACTTTTTATCTTATCTAGGAATTTTTGCTGAATTTTTTGAATCCGCCTCTGCCTTAGGGCCCTTGATCGGAATTGATGGGATGGTCCCTTGCTTGCTTCCGGAGAGTAAATTAGATTTTTTTCCCTCCACGTGGTCATACGCAGTTTGTACTGTTTTTTGACAATAAATTTATTATTATATTATTAATATATTTTAACACATAATTCTTTGACGAGATAGATAAGGAGTGTTACGAAATAACAGGAAGTTAATAAAACAAACAGTATCACCTATTTAACCAAAATTATTAATAGATAAGATTAATGTTCATTAACATAAATTTAAAATTTAAAATTGCAAAAAATTAACTCTTTACTTCTGAATTTAATTATATAAGAATATTTATAGTATGCTGGCTTTGTTCTCGCGTTAATAATATCCTATTTTTCTTTATATTTATTAATAAATATATCTTTTGAAATAGAATGTAAATCTTACTGATCTCATCTCCCCCAAAAACGAAAGAACAGAATTTGTATGAATTCGTATATTAGAGGTTCTTTTATATAAATGCTAGTAAAATATTTCTTTAATAAACTTTTTAAACTAGGTAAAATGGAGACGACCAAAATATAGAGAAACAAGTTAAAATCAACCCTCTCCTAATAGAATGCTTTAATGCCGCTCTCTAGTCCACACTAAGAAACAAACGTATATGAGAAAGAATGTGCGATGGTTTTGCACCACTAGCTTTTCGTGTATTTAAATTGATCATACAAGTCGCTTAGATGATAAAACACTCATATCTAACCAAAAATATTTTTATAGTGGTTTTTATAGTATACGGTCGCGATAAAAGTCCAAAACTATACCAAATAATGTCAAAAAAGGCCAAAAAATTGGACATTTTTGTCGAAATTACTGAGGTACAGGGCTGTTTTTTTCTGGTCACCAACTCTTTACGTGCTATTCTCAATGCTGCCAAAATTTCGTCTCTGTGTGTGGTCGGCCAACTTAAAAATTGCCTAAAACGACGGAAAAAGTAAAGAAAATACCTAGAAATATGTCTTCTTTTGCAATTTTCAATTTGGCCCTCCACACGCAAAGACTTGAAGTTTTGGCAGTATTTACAAAGTAAAAAACGTGATTAATAATGTTTTATCAGTAAATATCTATCCACAAAGGAACAATGTTATTTGGTTGGGGGGGGGGCACATTTGGGTGCCTTATCCTGCGGTATCCTTTGCAATGTAATATAATTAGGTACTAAATATATAATGCTTCACGAAGTGTTGTAAAATAAAATTAAAAAATAGCCCGTATTTGTAGACAGGAAGAGGAGACGCTAACGGGGAGCACAGGATACACCTATCCCCCCCCCCTACGCTGTGCCCCTCTACCACGATCCATCACTCTCAAAAGATTCACGAGTCCTTCACACACATTACACTCTGCTCGTATCCGCAGGATCCATGATCTGTCACCGTTATAATGTGTCCATTGCGAACGGATCGACTTGCCTCAGAATTTCTCTTCGTCCCGTTCTCCCGAACATTTACATTCCATAAGACCGCAACATTCCGACCGACAGAGGTGGTGTCTTCGTGATCACCTTTTCGCTGAGTGGTGGAGGTGAGGTTTTCAACTCGGGTTTCCCGTCACCTACTCCAACCAAATGTCAGTTCGGTGCCATGCGTTCCACGGCAAACGAACTTCCCTCCCTCCTCATACGCTCACCCAAATCAGGCTTAGTTGGATTAGGCAAGTCTCAAGGTTTGCTACGACAATAAAGAAAAATATTTCTTTGCTTTTTAAAATTATCTGACCCAATCACTAGCAGAGTTCCCGGAACTGCATTCACATCAGGTTTTAAATTTTGTGTGTAAATAAATGTCCGTGAATGCCCATTTCCCATCTAATAAATTTTTTTTTTCCGTTTCCAAGAATAAAAACAACTGTGAATGGAAACACGCTGATAAACAAAACGAAGAACTTGAAACACTCGTCTAAGATAGAGGAGGAAAACGAAATCTCAATCATTATTCTACACCGTAGGTATGAGAAAACATCAATGATACGAGTTCGAGGGTTGGATCCGAGTTACAAAAGCAGAGGTGGGAAAGGATTTCTCCTAACCTTTGGGTACGACATCGCAACATTATAATTCGATAAGATACTACAGATATAAGGTTGGGATATACCCAAGGGTTGTGATGCCAATTCTAAAACTTTTAGAGAAATCATTTCCTTTAAATCTTGCATCCGAATCTGATCTCTCAGTGTACGACATACCTAAAACGACAGTGTACGTGATGCCTATAATACTGTGGTAAATAATTTCACTAGGTCTGTTTACTACCCCGCTGTTTTGAAGCAGGGCTCTCCGGGATACGAAGACTTCATTATTACATACAAATCAAAGATACAATGTAACTCCACTGGACTGAGGGCTTCTATAAAGCACGTAGATACGCTTTACTTGAAGCGATACATCATTGATATATCTTTGGAGAAGTATCAAAGATTGGAGAGTACATTCGTTATTAATTTCCCCAAAACTACCAACCTCGAATCTCGACTTTCCCATCATTTATACCAACGTATGGCAAACAATTTTTGTGGCATCTGAGAGCTTAACAACCTTCTAGGAATTCTACTCGCAACTCCACCCCTCATTAGTAGTCTCTCGGTCGCTAGATTTGGGTCAGTCAGTCACAAACACGACGCTTAAGAAACGGAATATATTTTTTCTAATTCCACGTTTTATTAGTATGTAAATATTCTTTTCTAAATGCATGCAAAAGTTTTCTCGAAAGTCTTCGCAATCGGAGTCGTGTGGTGCAGGACTATCCGGTTGTTGGCCCATACATTTGTGGCTCAATCCCACACAGATATCCCAACACCAACTATTATGTTGGTTATTTACAACCCACAACGAGAAAAACAACCGTCAATTACTTCAAAATTTTTGGTACGGCTTTTATTTTCTTTGTAATGAAGAGTATTTCTTGCGTAAACAGGTAATCATTTGGCACCAAAATTTGTAGAAAGTTCAACTACACACTTCCCACAATTCTTCGGTGAACGCAAGTTATAGGTCGCCAAGAGTAAGGAACTGGTTCGCTCATCACTCTACTGCCAACCGGTTTAAATCGAAATAACACATTCTATATTATAACTGCAGTCAGATAAAAATGGTGACGAGCCGAGAATTGAACCCAGGATCTCCTCTTGGTTGAAACTTGTGCACTATTTTCAATTTATTCAACAACCATAATAAAAGTGAATCCACCATAACTTCGTTTTTTCCGTAGTCATTATATGGAAAAACGATTAAGCTCTCTTTTTCTGTTTTTCTTACTACACATCCGTCCCCTTTCTGTTACGTCCTATTGGTTCATTTTAATTGTATCGCGTACCATGCACATGCTACTGGTGACTTCCCGGATTGTATTGTATCTACCTCCAGTTGATATCGATAGTTCGATAATAATTTGTACGTGTAAATTTTTTGCGTTAAATTACAAATATGTTGATATTCTATTAGTATTATAACTCACAGCTCACTTTTCATCTTATCTAGGAATTTTTGCTGAAATTTTTGAATCCGCCTCTGCCTTAGGGCCCTTGATCGGAATTGATGGGATGGTCCTTTGCTTGCTTCCCGAGAGTAAATTAGTTTATTGTCCTCCACGTGGTCATACGCAGTTTGTACTGTTTTTTTTGACAATAAAATTTATTATTATTATCAAATCTGGGTCTTTTTCTAGCTGTCTTACCCCAATAGTAAGTCTCGTCTTGCTATATTGTAGAGGTCGCGGTCTGTGATTTCTGTCTTCTTGTCATTTACCGCACATGCGTTCGTCCTTGTCTCTCCTATCTTGGTCAAATAGTGTCAAATTGTGTACTGTAGTATAAAATGAGAGAGCGGTGTAGCAGTCAACACCCCAGCGATCACAACAGGAGATACCGGGCTCGACTCCCGACAGGTTTGCGTTTTTCATTTGGCTGCAATTATCTCATTTCTTCTCCACGCGAAATAAATATACGCACAACATTCCATTATCCCTCGGACAAAGACGAGCCAAAACCCAAGTAGTCCTTTGAAGACCCGGTTCCTTCCACACGGACTGCAAATCCACTTCCTTCCGTCTTCGAGACGTCGACGAATCCCGTACCGGAAGCAGTGGTCGCAGTTACTTCCGGTCGCACGACGGATACAGCCTTCAAGGAGCACCAGCGGAACCACCGCTCCTTTGGACTCATGAAATATTTATGTCTGAAATTAAAATAGTTGTTGAGCGTCAGGATGAAGAGAACCGCTAGACGGAGATGGCGAGGGACGAGAGATGGCTGGAGGCGAGTAAGTGCATGAACGACGTGGCCTCCAGCAGGAAGTGGACCGGCACTGGAGGATAAACAGTTGGAGGATACACAAAGGAAAGATTTTTTATTTTATTGTGTGCCAACCCTTCATTCGGCGATGAACGAGGAGCTTTTCTGAAAGATTACGTGACAATTAAAAATAAGAGTAAATTAAGGTACACGGAGAAATTTTTGAAATTTTCGATACATGGCTTAGTGTCCTTGAACCGAATTGATGCGATGGTACCTTGCTTCCTTGCTTCCTTCCGGAGAGAATAAGTTTCTCGTCCACGTGGTCATACGCAGTTTGTACTGCTTTTTTGACAATAAATTTATTATTATTATACTGCACTAAAATTGGATATTTAAAGAAAGTAATGAGATTAAAAAATTAGGATCATTATAATTTCTGACTAATTGCGACGCCGGTAAGCTGCTGAGGAAGTTGAGAAAATATGCGAGTTAATCTGTGTGAGTGATACCCCTGAAATGACTACGTTGGGTACAGGGGATACCAAACAAATATATAAATAAATAAAATAGCTTATTGTTCTCCACGTTATCATAAACACTCTTTTTTGCAATAAATTATTTACCCATTTATTTAGCCAATAAAATATATTTTATTTTAAGATAAAGTAATACATCTTGGAAACCAAAGTGTTATCCATCCTCCCCCTACAAACTGGTGAAGAACACTTAACGGCATAAGAATTTCCTCAAAATTTAATAATATAATATGCTAGGATCAATAATTGTAGTTTATATTTTTATTGTTATCTATGGTTAAAAAATTTGTGATATTTTTTTCCACTAAAAGTATCATGTGTAATATCAATGAAAGAATCCAAAATCTCCAAAATTATTTAAAATAATTTTAGATATTTTAAATAATTTTTAATATCGAATTCGAAATTTCTGGAGCCAATGGAAAACGGTAGACAGTCGATTTTCCTTAACATTCCCATCAACTATCAGAGTAGTGTGGAAATAATAGCGAGGAAGGAAACATTTTATACTTCTGACAGCTTCACGAATTTGTTTTATTTAACATTACGGTTAGTTTTTACATTGCAAAATAAATACAAGTTTTACCCATTTCATTAAATTTAGTTTTAAATTTACAAATCGTAAGTTTATGATTTAACAGAATTAATCAACAAAAATGCGCATCAGACTGTAAAAGATTTTTTTTATTAGGCAAAACTGTTAGCCCTCAATAGGAGAACGTCTTGGAAGTAATTACATTGGTCTATATAAAGAGAAAGAAAATATAAACTTGCCAGAAGTTGAAGATGTCGAAGACAGGAATAAAAATATTTACTCCTCGGTAGATGAAAAGTGAAAATAAGTTTTATTTCTCAGGCATTGATCATAAGCTTAGCGAAAAATGCTTTCTAATGATATGCTGAATTGTTGATGTTGAACACTCCATAATTTGTGCATAAACAGCTCCTTCCATAACTCAAACAACTTTTGCAGCAAAAGGCCAACTAAAAAATGCTCACGACATGAATTTGTCATGTGACTTCAGCGTGGAGTGGATAAAAGCACGTTTTGAGCGTCTTTGAGTTTTGCTGACAGAAAGTGCAAGGATACATGCTTACATCGATTTGAGTTCATAAGAATATTTAAGTAATATACAGACCATTTATAATACGTGGATGAAATATATCGTCCCTTATGAGAAAAGCATTTATTACCGAAAATTAATTGCCTTCCGAACCAATTAAATACATGAAATTTGTCAACTTAGTAGAAACACATTAAAAACTTTTTATAAAGATTACGCGGCATTATGAAGAGATATTTAATAGAAGCTCACATTATCTTGTTCGCGGTTTTAGTTCGAAGAGCTTCCGGCCAGTGATACAGGGATGAAAGAAAAGGGCTTGACTCTATAATAATTGGAGCAAATAATCGTCAAATTTAATCGATGCGCAAAATAATCGGACAGAGACTAAATACAGATTTTTCGGTTAATTCCCTCAAATAACAGATAGTTGAATTTATATGTTCGATTAGTTAAACAGCTTAAAACCGTCGGGATATTTTTAAATTTCTGGCAGTGAAACAAATTCGTCCATTAATTTGCGGAAAACTTCTCAACACCTTATGAATTCCCTTCTTGATTAGATCGAAGATTCGCTCCTGGAGATGCGATGCGTCTGCGAGTGACAGCCGACGATGAACTTCTCGAGAGGAAGACCCCCACCTCCGTAAAGCTCCGTTAAATCCTTCGGTCCACAATTTTCACGCAGTGCACTTCCCCATACATGGGAGCAAACTAATAGGGACGGAGATCGACAGTTACTCCGCGGGGAAGAGAGAGGAGACTGCTGCTAACCGAAGCAGGTATCCAACACACGGACGGACGGGTAAAAATTAAGGGCTTCCGGTTATAAAGCAGCGACGGCGCCGATGGAGGAGCGGCGAAGTGCCGTTCGGAGGCAGCGGATCGTCGTCTTTTTGCGTTCGCCGCCGGGACGCATTCCGCACGGGGTCGTCGTGGCGGCGGAGGCGGCGCACGAGGCGGCGGCGGCGGAGAAGAAGCGGTGGAAGGTGACTGCCGGTTGCCATGGAGACAATGCAAAGCGTTCCAAACGCATTTCTTTCCTCCACTGACGATACGACATGGCTGTTAGAATGGATCACAGGTCGTAGGTCTGTTCGGACTATGGGCACTTCTCGTAGTGGTGTTAATACATCTCACGATATCAAGATGATATATACGAAGAAAATGGGAAGAAGCGTAAAAGGGAAGACCATAACATCTAGAGAAAGAAGATGGAAACGACAGAGGGAAATTTATTTTTTATTATTTCTTTCATGTATTATGCTGAGGTTCAGGCTATTTGACCCGATCTTCCCCCTAACCGTGATTTGGATGAAGGAATTAGGAACGAGATATGTTAGGTTGCTAGGGAACGTATGGTTCTAAACCAACATTTGACTGGAACAGGCGAGGGAAACCTTAGCTGAAAACACCTAGTTCGGTCGAGCAGGTGTTGAACCCACACTGTGCCGCTCAGCGGTACCGAGGTAGTGAAGACGCTACAACAAGACCACTGCTGTCGGTTGTACGTGTGTTGATGCATGAGAACCGACGAAAGAAGAGCTTATGAGTACGTAGAGGATGTTAGATTTGTACATAGAAATAGGAAATGGTTCGCACCGATGGGAGCAGCTTACGAAATAATAAAGGACACGGGGGTTTGAACGGGCATCTGAAGAGGATGAAGATGTGAGTTGTGGATGCAAGGGGGTAGACACGGAGACGCCAGTACACACGCTGTTCGATTGCATGCTGTATGGTTTTAAAAACAGGGGAGTTTATAAGGGGGAGGTTTTAAGGATTCAAGTACAAGAAAGAGGTACGTAGACAAAAAGAAATTCAACAAACTTTAAGACTTTGTCAACAAGATTACGTCAATAAAGATACAGTGAAATTATAAAGAAATTAAAAGAAACTGTGGTAATCACTGATGTTTGTTTATCAAGAACAATATTTCATCATGCCCCTGTACCTTTACACAAAGTCATTACCAGGGTTACATATAAACCTGTGCTGAGAACAAGATACGGAAAGGTTAATAAAATGAAAATGAAAATGAAAAACAATAAAATGATAGGTTTCTTTTAGCCAATGAGATGAATGCCGCCGAGGAGGAAAGGAGAGAGCAACTTTTTTATTTCATCTTGAGCAAAAAACAAGGTTTACCATAGTTCGAACGTCCATACTTCTCTAATCTATCTACTACCTTTCGACTAGTGATAGGCGAAGCCTGATCGAGACCAATGTTATAATAGACTATGCAAGAACAAGACCCACACTATCTTGGTCTTACTCTACACTAAGAGAACAGGTTTAGATGTGAGATCCAAATCCAACGGAAAGAAAGGATTTCCCCAAACTTTGGAAATTACATCCCAAATTTTGAATGAGACATCTCAACCTTTAGTATGTGAAGGTCCAAAGGTTTAGAGAAATCTCTTTCTTCCTTTGGATGTGTAACACACATGCAAACCTAGGGTCCTCATATCCATATCGTTTTCTCAAAGTGATATTAATTCTGGTCTTGTTTGTAAAGTTTTTTGTCCTGGGATCAGTTTTGTGTGTTTGAATGTAGTTCAAATTGTTGGGTCTTACGATATAAAGCAGATAGCACCAAAGGAAAATTAATGGAGAAATTCATGACGCAGGTCCAAGAATATCTATTCGAAATACACATCCAAACGAGGTCCAAGACTATCAATGCGTGAGTGAGGGAAATAGCTGGGTGCGATGGTTAATGTGAAGGAAGTGGGGGAGTTAGGTCGCAAACGGGACTGGAAGAAGGAAAAGTGAGGAGGACAAGGTAACGGAGGCTTCGCCAAGTGATATGTAGTTGCATCCAACATCGTACGTGAAGACACGGAGTCAGATCTTAAATCCACAGGAATAAATCAAAGAGACAGAAGACGAATCAATATTTGCCAATCACCGTCTATGTTAGAAAGTGAATTGAAATTTTTCTCTAGGCTTATGGCGAATTGGGATAAGATTTATTGACGTATTCTGATACTTGTCTTCGGGGGAGAAAGTGTAAACAAAAATTTTTCCATCTTATTACAGAGGGTAGTTCAAATATTTCAAAAGTACTAAAATATTATTGTTCATATTTTACACGAACAAAAAACACTGTTTTCATCTCGAAACATGAATATTAAGTACTTTTCCTGTATCACTATCTCTAATTTCGAAATTAACAGGTAACGTTTCGTTAAAATCCTCTTTTCTCGCGGTACACTAGACGAATTTTCTAAAATGAGGTACCATAAAAAAATATTTTCTGGACGTAATCTGACATTTCGAGAACGTAGACGAAGCATAATTCCCTCCCCGAGTAGGTACTCGGAAGTCGTGAGTTCAAAATCGCATCCGGCATGTAGGTACGTGGAAAGTGGGGTGTGACACAAGTTTACATTATCACGTCAGGTGGATGTTGTGTACGACCTTTGGGAGTCGAGGTGAGTGGTGCAGAGGTAGCACTCCTGCGGTCACAGCAGGATATTCCCGGGTTCGATTCCCGGTTCACTTGGCCGTAGACGACGCAAACTTCCCTCGCAGGGTTAGTACTCGGAAGTTGTGAGTTCGAATTTCAACAATTGGATTTTCTTTCAATATGTTTTACCAACGAATGCAAATGAATTTCGAATTTCCGAAGGTCTTCTAGGTAGCACTGACTGCCCAGTGAAAGCACTGGAGGAGAGACAATTTATGTTAAGAAACGAAAACTAACCAAAAGCATCTACCAAGTCTCTACTTTCATGAAGAACACTGTATTTATTTACACAGTCATTGGTCGCGTCGCACAAGAAAACTATCTAAATAAATCTGTTTCTGTCACCAAATGAAGATTTCCCCAAAAAACGCATCATAAAATCAATTTGCAAACATAGTTTTCGTAAAATTTGCAGCGAGGTCACGTGGACGCGTCGACGAAATACGAAACAAATGATGAAAACAGAGATAAATGTTTCGCGAAAAAATGTGTCATCGCCGGTTTCCGTTTTCGATGAAGTCATAAAAAGACCGAGCTATTACTGTAGCTTTTCTTCATGGGATAAACCTAGACCAGACCATGGCTTCGATGTCTTCATCAACCGAATCACAGAGAGAAAAGAATGAAAAAAGGAAAACGTCAGCGAGATGGGAGAAAGGAAATTATAGAGGAATGACGAAAGACGAAAGTGACAAGGCCAACATGTGACGATAACTCTATCGGAGAGTCGGATCCTGAAAGGAAAAAGAGAGGACGACGTTGGTTTATTATCTTAGGAGCGCTGAAGGTGAAGGTCTTGTGTACATTAAGAATTCAACACTTTTTCCTTCGAACATCTGCGTCTCCAAAAGATTAAATAAATAATGAAAGACTTACGACCTTTGGTGGACGAATATATAAATTTGTAGTAGAATTTGTGCCAATGGACCAGTTGATGTGGATAGAAATTTTTTAAACAATATGACAATTGAATATAATTACAGATGTTACTTACATTTAAAGCATCGGATTTAATATCATGTTCAATAGTTCTGTTGTTATGTTTCTTGTCATAATTTGTTATTATTTGAACATCTGACGACGACTTAAAAGGAAGTCGAAAAGTCGAAATGTTGTGATCTCTTTTCACTATATACTCTTCATTTCCAATATGCTCTGGAACATAATAGACGTCTAAGTAATTGCTTTGTATGCTTCTGTATCTTTGGATGAATCTTGAGCAGTATTACTATATATATANATTGTAGTAATACTGCTCAAGATTCATCCAAAGATACAGAAGCATACAAACCAATTACTTAGACGTCTATTATGTTCCAGAGCATATTAGAAATGAAGAGCATACTTGAAGATCGACGAAATGTAGCATACTCTTCTGCTGCTTTGAATATAATTATCATCAAGTTCAAAAGAGTGACAAATAAAACTTTGTAATCTAATTCACCAAATAATAACATAGCTCTATTCGAAGCTAACTAAATTGAGTTTTGGACGCGATTTTTTTTATAATGCAGATAAAATAAAGAGTAGGAAAACGTTCGGAATAAAACATGTTTAATAGACCAATGCAGTCACCTCCACACTCTACTTTATATCGAGAGATTAATTTCTATTGACATTTTTTTGTTCAGAAATTCATGAGAGAATGAAATTCCCATCCTCTTGATGCGACACAGAGTGCATACGACACACGAAGTAAAACCATGAAAAAGTATGCAACAAAATGATACAATCCGTAACAAATGTATACTTTTGAAACATTTAACAGAAAATGCATACATTTGTGCAGTCTCAAGCTACACATACGCCAAGGCAGTAGTCAAAGAGGCGTCAGGTGATCAAGACCTCACCTTACCCTAAAAAAAATACTGAAAAATGAAACATTGCCGAGAATTAAGCTATATAAAGGATGGTTGATCTAATTCGCGAATCAATTGGCGTTGAGTTTATATTAATATAAACATTTTGAATAAAAGTAAACATGGACTTTTGTAAGAGATCCAGACTTCGTCCCTGCAAATACGCACTCGCACACACAGAGACCAAATACTACATCCAATCCTTACTATTTCGCATTCGCGGATCATTTAATACGAGGCAACAAGAAGTGTGTGAGTTAGGTCATTGAGTGAGAGCGCTATGAGAAACATCCTAGTGAACGAGCATTAGCACTGGTGCGGGGTGGGGGGAGGCAGTGAGAAGCAGTGCAAGTAGACCGGTCGGTCGGTCGGTCGCCTTGGTTCGCCATCGACAAACGGTTGCTGTAACAGACCGCTGCTGTCGCGGAACTCGTCTCCCACGGACGGACGAAGGAAGAGGCTAGAAGGCCCCACCAGGAAGTCACCGCAGCAGCGACCGTCGAGGAGGGCACCAGAAGGAGCGGGACGCCGTCGCCGCTGGCGGAAGAGGAGCTGCGCGGAGCGGAAGTGACGGTGTTGGAGTGGGGTGGGGTTGGGAGGAGAGACGGACCGAGGGCCATGGTGGCGTTTTCGGGCGTCGACGCGGAGGCGCTCGGTGGTCGGAGCTCGTGGTGGTGGTGGCGGAAGAGAAGGAGGAGGAGGCGGCGGCCGTGTCCTTGCCTCAGTCCGGTTCGCGAGGTGAGATAACGGAATGGCGTTCGTTCGTTCGTTCGTTCGTTCGTTCGTTCGTTCTCCGCCGCCACCGCCCCCAGCGCCGCTTCACGTCGAAGGCTCGAACCACTCCTCTCCTCTCGAAACAAGCGAAGAGCGACCTCTCGCCCACGGAAGAGGAAGAAGAACAAGAAAAGAACATCAACTCTTCTCAAATCATCAGCACAGTAAAACCTCGCTTATCGTTGACTTACATTTTTTTCTTTCTCTTTTTATTGTCAATATTTGCCGCATAAATCAACGACCCTATGATGGACGGATACCATATATTTTGTGCTATTAAGGTAGTAGAGTAGGTAGAAGTAAATCACTAAAATATCTGAAACTGGCGTAAATAAACAGAGTAACATGTATTTATTGTGATTTCAACTTGAAAAACATACCTCACCGGTCATTTAAATGAAATAATTGCAATTATAATTGATGGTGAAATACATTGCGTCTTGTGGTGAAAACATTTATTTATAAAATAAGACCAACTATTAAATCTCGAAAGTGATGGAAGTTTACTTTGATTTGAAGTAAATATTTCGTAGTATTTTTCACATCACTTTTATCTGTAGGTCACCGGACGTCTGAGAAAGATATTTCACTTTTTCTGAGCTGAGATGCATAAATCACGAAACCGTTGTGCTCGGCCGCCATGTTTGTACATGTTCTGGTGCATTCCAAACAAGTCAAGCGAGTTTCTCAATATAGTTTGTACTAAATTATTAACCGATAGATAGAAATTAAATCATGTTTTTTTCATCATTATTATTAATGTTATGGTATTTTATAACAAATAGAATAAAAAAATCGAACAATTATACATCTCAGGGATTTGACTACCTTGGGTTAAGTGCTGTTCCCACATTAAGTACACAAAGTAATAGTATCAAGAAACATAATAACACAACAGTTGAATATCATATTAAACGTAAATATATAAACAAAATATGTTAATGAGAGCAGAAATTTCACAAACATGTTACAATATTGTGTTGCAAATACCAGATATCTTTTCTGTTGCAATGTGTAATAGTAATAGAGTTGTTCCATATAATTAACAGTGTCATTAAATGAATAATAGTTTCTTTTTAAACTATTTAACGTCCCCACCAGTGGAGGTGGGTGCAATCTTCTATCACTTCTCTCACATCTGCCTTTTTAACCCTACAACATTTACTGCCTATGTAACTTTAGTAAAAACAAGCTATACGTACATTATACGTGGAAGCTTTTGAATGCATCTACATGAAAGAAAAAATGTTACTTGTATTTGACATTTATTTTCGAATAAGGTACAATACAAGAACTAGATACAAAATATTGAAATATAATCAACAATAAAAAGACGGAGAACGTAAATATTACGCGTTAGTATTCTAGGGTTAATTTGTCTTTGGTTGACAGCGGTTAGCGTCACTGTTTTCGGAAAAATTGTTTCCGAGTTCGTCGGCGAGTCCACGTGACCGCGCCACTGATTAGTTGAGAATTTGTCTCAATGTAGACTAATCTTTAAAAAGTGGAAGAATCACGCATATTTGGTAAGGGTTCTTGAGCAACACGAGTCTACTCATTCTAAAGCTATTCCTAGAGCCAAAGAACTAAGAAAGGAAGTTACTGCACAATCCCTCCCTCGTTCATATGGGCGGGGACAGATAAATGTTCATTTATTCTCTACATATTCCTTTTGCATAGCCTTTTATATTAGTTTTGCATTTAATTTATTACTATTCTCAGAAATAAATTCTATATAGATTCCCTTATAATATGTTTAATTTTGATGCAGGTAGAACGAATTAATTGACTCTTCATTGATTCATATCGAAATAACTGCTTGGATTTTCGTCGATTTAGGATTTCTCGTTTTGTTTTGGACGTACTGTCGACGAAAATAGATGTATCATAAAAAAACCATAAAACTACAAAATGAATTAATCTAAAATATAGACGGACGCTTTTAAAGGATACTTGCAAGTATGATTAATACGCTTGGAAGCACAGAGTTAGAAAAACAAAAACTTGGTTTCTTTGTAGAAGACGGGAAGCGAACGAAATCTCTATAGAGGAGGTTATCTTACAGGTGAGACCGCCAACGAGGTTGCGAGGTGAACGTGCATAACACCATGACAAGTTCAACGAGGCGAAACTAGACAGTCAACATATTTTTCTCATTAGGGTTCACTTCTAAATACTTGAATATAATTAAAGTTTATTCTTTTTTGTTATTTTATCATTTACACGTACGTATACATTATTTCAGAAGCTTTGTCTCAGCCCTGGACATAGTACAATGTTCTTCGATCAAATTGATAAAATTGTTCCAGGGATCACTGTTAATAAATAACTCGTTATCTTGTGTATTTTCAGACAGCTTTTAAATTAAAATAGAAACATTTTTCGCAATCATATTATTAGTATTTTTGGGTTAAGAATTCCCATTATCTAACCGTCTTTTTTGAAATGTTCCCTTCCCTCTGCTGTTCATTTTGACTTCATCGTGCGAGTAAACACAATTTCTGGCGATGACAGAGCTTAACGCCGTCTTCAAAATTCTCAGCAAACTTCAAATTAGCCCTCTCTCAGTTGTTTCAACATTTATGGCTGTCAGTCACCAATTGGACGCTTAATACTTGCAATGCCATCTTTTTAATTTGACGTTTTGTCGTTACCTAGTAGAAACAACATAATGACTTATTAACAAAACATTTCGTGTACTTAACCGTCCAAATTATGGTTGGATTTTATTGTAATCATTCAGTGTTTGGTCTCATTTTTTTTCGTAATGCTGTGAACATCGAAAAAATATCATTTGAATACCAATTTAAAAACCGAATGAAAGAATGAAATTGCTTATATAGAGCGTCCAGTTGGTGATGAAAGTCCAGGAGACGAGTCGGACGGTGAGTTTCTATGTGACACCCAAGTTCAGAGAAAGGAAAGGATTTCGCCCAACCTTTGGATGTGACATCCGAAGCTTACAGTATCCGAAGCGTGAGGCTGGGATGTCATATACAAAAGGTATGGAGAAATCCCTTCCTTCCCTTGAACTTGGATCTCACATCCAATATTTTCTCAGAGTATACATATAGCAGCGAACCCGTGTCCTCCGGAGGCGCCGTGGACCAGCAGCAGGTGACCCCTTCCATGCGTGGAGGGCAGCACGCGGAAGAGGCAACGTTGCAGAGCCCTGAGGCTGTGTTCGTCCGCTGTCTCATCATCGACTTCCGCCTCCTCCCCGTCTCTCCCTACCCCCTTCGCTAAACCATGCTACTCCTCTTGGTCTCCTGTTCACTCTTTATCTCTCTCTCTCCCTCTCTTGAAGGCGCCCCAAGGCGTTTCCTCTCCAGCCACCAACCAACTCTTCTACTTCTTCTTCGTCTGCGGTCAACATCACCACGCGAAACGGAACAGGGCTCCCTCTCATTTTTTTGTCACGAGGTCAATAAAAAGAGAAAAGATTTGTATTAGACCCAGAGTTTACGTACTTGTCGTATGGACCTTTGTCAGAGCAACAGAAGGCAAATACGGAACAATATGAGCTCATTATTAGTGATGTGATTAGTTCAAAATTTTTCGATTCTACTTCCAATCTCGACTCCAGATTTCTTCACTTTAACTCCAATTCCTTAAGTCATTCCCGGTGAGGCCAGAAATAAATTGTAGCTTTTCTCATCAATGTCTCAGTTCACTTAGAATATGTAAAACCGAACTCTCCTCCTTGAATCCACATCCTACTGCTCCTAATATTAATAACTACAACTATCACTAACGCCTTCACGTGGGCCGAGGTTTTGGTAAACCCGGTTAACCGATCCACCCACTAACAATAGCCCCTTCCACCCACCTCCTACCTCCTATCGTCTCGTGTACATAAACCTCCCTAGCACGCTACATTTTCCATTTACAAATACTACAATAAAAAATTCCTTAAGACGAGATTTTTTTACATTCTTCCTTCATATTTAAATATCATAGAAAATTTGCATTTATGAGTCCATATCACATTTTTACGGTGTTTTACCAACAACTTTGATTTTCTTTAAATGAGTTCAAATAGAAAATTAAAATAGGTATCTATCGTATTAATTTCCTTTTCTTGTTGTTTTTACTTGTAAAGTATCTTATATCCCATTAGTTTTGAGCAGTAGTACAGAAAAATAGGTCTAAGAATAAAACGAATAATCTCAAAAATAAAATTGTGCGTTTAAAAGTAGTAAAGAATTGATGTCCTCATAAAGAACGAGGAGTTTCACAGGCAAGAAGGCGAGGAACCAAATGAATAAATCAATATCTTAATTTGTTTTCATTGACATAAGCAGCGATTATTTCTAAAATTGCACGAAACATAAAAATATGGAAATGTGTAATAAAGGAAATAATAATATTAATTATTGGTATATTGTGGAACTGCGAATCAAATCGATTTCGATAGGTGAAAAAATTCGCGGTACAGTGAGGCATCGAGAATTGAAAGCGGTAAATCGCTTCGACGTATTGCTGTGAATATAAAGCACTTCATATAATTTACAGTTAAGACAACCGTATAAACTATACGAAGAGTATCTACCAAACAAACGTTTTCTTCGGGAAACGCTATCACTATTAAAATCTCTCGGGCAAAGGTACTAGAAAAAGAAGTAAAACATTATTCACTTAATTGATATGTCTAATTTACTAACCTATACTCCAAACTGAGTTTATCGATTTAGAAAGGTCAGAATACTTCCATTTTATATCAGAACTGTAGTGTAATTCTAAAAATTATTGACATACCTGTACAACCTTCACAAATACATTCGATCACGTAAGGATTTTCCTTCGTTCTCCATTGGTTCCATTACTACGAGAAACTCAAGTCTGCAAACGTAGGAAATTCACGTACCGTTACCTTTCTTCCAATAAATGAAAATATAAAATTGCTTAGTTCATTATCGATTCAAATTAATAGTTAAAAGTATTAATAGTTAAGTGACGGAACGAACTTCAGGCGTAACTGAAATAATTTTGTAAAATGCTTAGCACATGTCATAAAGCCGTAGATATTAAAGAAACAACAATAAAACTCACAACTAGGAGTAAGGTAAAACAGACTTAAACCTAGTAATCCGATAAGGTAAGAAAAATCCTAGAGAAGGTTCGATCTTCTGCGGGAACCCAAAACGTCCTTCCGGCTCTTTTATGTTACTAATATGAATATTCTTGAATGTTTGAGTTACATCGGAAATAATCGAGCAGATAGCCGGTTCAAATCGATTGGATATCCCTGTGAAACTGTTGAAGGAAGGTTAGGGTTCCGTTACATGATGGCTATTCGATTCATGCAATTAATTGATACTCTGACAACTTCTGCTTCGCAATCTTCCTTACCAACTGCGTCATTAGAGACACGTGCGACAATGATTTATTTGTTTAACATTCTGGTTGATTTATCACGTCTTTCGTCGCTTCCCGTCCAGTAGCGCACCCAGGATTTAGTTTAGTGGGGGATAGTTAAACCGTGTCTATTAATTTCATGTTGTATTTATGATGCGATCAGAGCTGTTCTACCGACTAATATGATTCGGATGAAGGAATTGGGAAGGAGAGATGTTGAGTTGACGGGGAGTGCAAGGCTCAGGATCGATAATGGTCCAGACAATTTGAGGGAAAACCCAGCAGAAAATTTCACCCACTTCATCCGAGATGGAAATCGAAACTTCAGCTCAACAGTGAACAGGATTACGACTATACTCTTAAATTAAATAAGTAAGTTACAAATATTACTTTTATGCATGTAATATTTTACAAGTATTAATTTTTACATTATTCACGTAGTCATTCGCAATTTGTAACTGCTTTCTTGACATTATATTTATTATTACACACACATGAAATGAGCCTACATGAATAAAATTATATTATTAGAATATTGTCATCCACGTGATCATATGGAGTAGTTAACTACTTTTCGGTAGTAAAATTAATGATTTATGCGTAATTCTTGTCCGTTAACGTCACACCAAAAAGTCTTCCTTTCAAAAGGGAGAATTTGGTGTTATAAATTTATGCTGTCAGAATTATTTGACTTGGCTTGTCTGGCGAGAGAAAATATAAAATTGCGTACGGAATCACTCTGCCATGTATGACAATATTAAAATATTTTATAAAAATACTAAATATTAAAAATGCATTTTAAAAATATGATATGCAATTTTTTCCTGCTTGGAATAATATAAATTTATTGATGAGAATAAATCAATAAATATGATCCATTAATTTATTCATCGGGTAATTTTGCCAAACGCCATCGCGTACCGCCTCGAAAGGGTAAAGAAAATGGTCCGCGGGTTAAGATGAGTTGGAGATGGCTCATCTATACAATAACACAACTTCACCAAACACCATCACTCCGACTTTCCCCACCCTGTATCTCTTTACGGCGTCCGCCATCACCTGCATCGCGATCTCAGCTCCTGTTTCACGGTGTTTGGCGTCGGTCGCTCGTGTCGTTATTTCCGAGGTCGTCCGCGAGGTCGCTCCACAGCCGCTCCTCGTAGGAAGACAGACTCCATCGCTCAGCGCACGGCAATTAAAACTCCGGAACACTTGTCTTGCCAACATGCTCATACCACACCACGCAGTCTGATGAACTTTCGCGTACATGTAGCAATGAGGTATACAAAATATCACATAATTTTTAACTTCCGAGAAATAATAATAATAAAAACAACAACGTGAAACCGCCAATATTCTGCGCGAAGTGTTGTAAGAGAAAGCACGGTGAATCATCTCCTTAGGAAGCTGGTTGTGACCTGGAGGTATTCATAGATTTATCCGACTACAACAACCTTCAGTCGTGAAAGTAGAGGACAACAACAACATCAATAATAATAATAATAATAATAATAATAATAATAATAATAATAAAAAAAAATGTCCTTTGTGGCGAAACTCAAGTCATTAGGTCTTCTCTTCGACCTGATGACCACCAATACTGAATACGTCAATATTAACATACATTCATGACAATAATAACACACATTCTCACAACATATAACATACGTACATGACAAACAATAACATTTGGGGAGCAGTACAACTCTGAGAGAAAATGATGCATTATCTATGGCCACGTGAAAATGACCACGGACCAGGAGTCGAACCCTGGAACTCCTATGTGTTGTCCACACACCACCGGTCGCCACTTACAGGGTAATAATAAATAATAATAATAAAAGTGCCTTTATTTTGGCGAGACTCAGACCTCGAAGTCTGCTCTTCCGTCAAACCATTTAAAAACTTTTACATTTTAAATACGAAATGAAAATTGGGAGGATCGTATATACATTTAAAACTGGGAAGCAATACTACGGACCATCCCGGCAAAACCTTACGCGATTGAGTAAACCCAGCAAAACTCCAATGAGGATGGCGGTTTAGTGCCGAACGTGGGTCAAAAGCAGCAGTAACAATACACAATAATTATGAATATACAAATAGAAAAAATATAGTGATTACAACAAGGATATCAAAACAAATTATTACATAATGACAATATTTACAAATAACATATTATGATATGATTATACCTTACTAGATACATATTATACTGTATTTACAAATTATATATTACATAAGATCATATGAAGCTAGAGTACTGAAAGAATGAAAGAGAGATAACGTAAAAGCAAAGAAGAGAAAGAATGAAAGAGAGATAATGTAAAAATAAAGAAGAGAAATAATAGGAAAGAAGTAAAGAAGTAACGCCCTGCAGGGGGGATTTGTTGCGGGCTAACGGAGGCCGGATGAATGTAGTGTTCGAGTCCGAACACTACCGCCATTTTCACCTCGCCGTAGATAATGCATGATATTGTATGTCAGCGAAATTGCAAACACGTCTAACAATTCGATCTTACAAAAAATCGAAAGAAAAAATCATTTATCACGAGTGAAATGAAAGGGCGATGAAGGTCATTTTAAGTAATGCCTAATGTTGCAAATTAATTCCTTAGAGATCAATGGTTAAAAAAATATGATATTCTCATTTCTGAAACTACTGTAGGTTATGTATCTAAAAACTTGGAAGGTGGGAAAATCCGATAATCATTTCACAAATGGGTTTGAAAGAATACATTCCCATGGTCAAGCAGGGAACATGACCCGATAATATTTTTGGTATTATTTTCGAAATTCCATGTGGAAATAATAATTTATACTTTGAAAAGACATTAACTGATTAATTACTAAAAATTGACTTCATCCCTAGAAAGAAATATTATAGTTCATGTATCAAAGTTTCGCTTAAGCTCAGGAAAGCTTGTACCTCTTTTGCAATCCTAATTATAAATTATATAAGAAAACTATCAACTTATTAATATGTCTTATGTCATTATAACAGCAATCTTTAATACTTACTAGACTGAGAAACCACAACAACGAAGAAGAGATTGACGGATCTCACCTGAAAAGAGAAGAGATATACAATTAAAAAGCTAATCGATGAGTTTAAACTCAAATTACAAAAAAATCTACGAGTTTTAAAAATAAAATAAAACACCTTCAGTCAAGATTGAATTGAAGTATTAAATAGAATACCACAGAGACTTATCGCCCCTCCCCCCTTCCTTTAAGCTAAGATGTGAATGAAATAATACTTCATGTAGTGCTAGTAGTAATAAAATATCTACTCAATTCCTCTTAAATAATTGAAATACACTTTAATTCTCCATTCTTTTATATAAATTGAACCACAGCATTATTTTTTAGTATAAGTATTTTATAAGCGGGGGGACTTAAAGGGGCCTCCAATGATTGGACAACATTTTTAATAAGAAATCATCAAGAAATTAATCTCGCTAGATATAAAATTACAGTTTCTGAGGAGAGTTCAAATAATGTTGAAACCAAAAAATATTTAAATATTAATCCATAAAGAGTTATTTTATTGAGTGTTTTAGAAGCTACTAAGTATGATACGCCTACTAAATGTGAATACGAAGAGTTGGAAGACGGAGGTGGCCCAAAATTCAAATTCGGCATCTGGTCCCCTTCGGTTCATTCCTCTCTGAAGACGGTGCGTGACGGTATGTGCAAGGAGGACGTCAGACAGCAAAGAGCAGAGTGGAAGACCTCACTAGCCCTGAAGCATACCCAGAGGGGAAATGAAATAACACCTGTGGAACTTCGAACAGAGGCGCATGCGCCCAGCCTTCCTTTAGGTAAGAATTAAATTACTTAAGTATCTTAAATCGGTGTAAATAAACAGAGTAGCATGTACTTATTGTGATTTCAACTTCAAAAACATACATACGTTTGTTTGTCCGGGACAAACCGCGTCTTAGTTGACATATCTACCAACGTTTCGGTCATCTTACTGTGGCCTTCTTCAGAGCTATGTCAGAGTCGTACAGACCAATGTTGTTATCTTACTCTGCCACGGTTATCGTACTTTTTGCGTCACTTTTATCTACAGGTCACCCCAGACATTTGTTAAAGATATTTTCCTTTTCCCGAGTTGAATTGCAAAATATCACGTAATTGTTGCATTCGGCCGCCATGTTTGTAAATGCTCTTATGTATTTCAAACGAGTCAAGCGAGTTCCTGAATACTGTTTGTCCTATATTATTAACGTTTAGATACAAATTAAATCATGTTTTTGCTTAGTTATTGTTCACGTTGTAGTATTTTAAAACAATTACAATAAAAAAAAGAAAACAATTATACATCTCAGTGATTTGCCTAACTTGAAGTGCTGCTCTCACTCTCAGGTTGTATGAGCGACCTTGCGACTGTTTTTGAGTGTCTTGCATTTTGAAATGCAATGAAAAACACTATTATCTATACACTTTTCTAGTAAAATTTGGAACCTCGCGGAGTTAATATAAGAATAAAACCATCTTCAAGTTGTACGAACTTATACGAATACAGCTTCTGATCGGTTTTTAAATAAATTCCCTTGTAATTCCTGATGTAATCGATATTTAAAAAAACTATCACGTCAAAACAAATTTGATATAGATTAGAGCAGTACAAAAATCCCTTAGCTTTGCAGGACACCAAAAATGTTATCCAGTAGATACTGTAACAAAACGCATTGAAATTAGAAACTGGTAGTCATAGTAATTCGGTAACCACTGCTCCATATTCATCAGGGGATCTCAGTCGTCATCCTGAAGGTAATTTTTCAAATACATTGTTTTCATTTAAACGTATAATTAATGATTCGCAGTAAATTCACCATAATTCATGAACTACTGTTATAATGACTATTTTAATATGAACAGAACAGTTAACATTATTGAAAGTTTCATAAATGGTTACGTGCTTGAGTAGCGAGCGCTCGTAGTACTAGCATAATGTGGTATGCGTTCAAGGGTCAGGATGCGAGATGCGGCTGAATGGGTTTCTACGACGAGGGGTTAAAGTGTGGATCAAACGATTCTTATCAGGCAGTTTTATCAAATGGCAGGGAATCTGAAGTACACTCCAACCCAGTGTTGCCGAGATGGAGGGGAAGACGTCGGGCACTTCGACCCGAGACCGAATAGTTTGCAGTTTGATCCCTAGAGAGGTCTCGAGTAATGTTAGATGAATAAAAATTTTAATATGGTATCAACAAAACTTGAAAAGTTGACTGGTGAGGAAAACGGACAAATATAAGTAGAATGTAAGGCATGTAAGGTAGACAATAAATAAATTATTGTTGGTAGTTGTTTATTTATAGTTACTGAAGAAAGTTTAGTTGAATATATGATATAAAAAAATCCATCAAGTATTCACTTTTCGTATAATGATAGAACATGTTAATACCACTAAACGCTCAACTAGATGTGATAGGTTTTCTAAGCGTGCAAGTTAAAAAAAGACATTGAAATATTTTCCTAACAGGCGTATTTATTGGGTCTATAGATGGTAGAAAGTTGGGGGTAGGATATATTCTTCGAAGTAAAACTATGATATCAAAGGTGGCCAAATCTCAAACTTGTCTCTTTGTATTATTTAGATAAAATATTATAGCAAATACCATGTGGTCTACTCTCCCGTTGAATCATTACTCGAATGAAGGAATTGGGAAGGAGATATATTGGATTGTTTGGGAACTTATGGTACCAAACAGATATTTCTCTGAAAAAGGGGAGGAGAAACCCCAGTTGGAAGTCTCTCTTCGATGGAGTCGGAGATTGAACCCGCACTCCCCCAATCAGGGATATCCTGGGAACATAGGTGCCACGACTACACCACAGTTGTCGGGATTCCCAATTGTCCAATCAAACAAATAACACAGGCCTCATCACTTTCATTTTGAGAAAAAGATTTTCGTAATACCTCGTATGATTTTTGGAAGATTCTTTGCGAGCTCGTGAATAATTTGAAAGTTAAATCTGAATAGACATGTAAAAGAGGACATGTGAGTTACACTGCAGAAGATCACGCTGCCATGTTACATGAGAGACTGTGGCACGAAAGAGTGAGCAGGGTCGGGAGATTACGGGTGACAGAGGAAGGAGTGGGAGGAGAAGGGATGAGGGAAGAGGAGGGGAGGGGATGAAGAGGAGACAAGGAGGGGGAGAAGAAGACGCAAAGAACCATAATTACACCACGTTCTCACACACATTTGCATACGAAAGTGAGCTCTTCTCGGATTCTCGTCGACCTCCCCCTGCTTCTTCGCCCACCGCCTCCATCAGCAAGGGATTGCACAGAGCGATGGAGGAGCGTGTTAAGCAGGTGTTGGGATGGAGTATCAAAGGATGCCAAAAACTTTAGTCGCTCAACAAGCAGACATCAAAAACACACTCCAGTTTTCAGAATACATAAAACTACGCAAATATTGACTCTACTCTCAAGTTCACGATATTTGTAAATTTATTCACCAGCAGATTCGCGAACATTATTTTCCATTGAATATCATATTGTTTATTTCACTTCAGATGGTAAATTTAAAAAGAACTAGAAAAGACTTGTATTGTAAAAAATAAAATCTTGAAACAGGATTCGTGAAAACAGATTTTGTTCGTACTGTATTAATAACATTTATTTTTCACCATTTGTAATTCATAAAAATATCTCGTTTAGTATGAAAACTAAGCGGTCATATTTCGTAAATCTTTAACTTACCCCAAGCTACATAAATTACACAGTAAAACACATTTGTGTGGTGGAGTAAAGACAGATATTGTTTGTTTTAGAAGCACGAACTATTTTTCAAATCATTTATTATTAAAAAAAGCTGTTAGGAGCTGCATATAACCACCTGGAGGACAAATTAATTTATTCTCCATCAAAGCTTCCTCCAACGAAGCATTCTCCTCCAAGGAAACAAGGAATCATCCCATCATTTCCGATCAATGTACCCAATGACAATGGAGGATTTGACATTACTGCACACCAAAGGAAAATCATGGCATGCACTCCCCTATTATAAAAACAAAACTAGTTTGCTGTTTGTTTCAATATTTACAGAATATTAACAAATTTTATTTTTGATATTATTACAGAATTTAATAAATGCTCTATTTTATAAATGTACGAATATTTTTCCGAAAATACAGCTGATGCATCGTAATTATGTTGGTATCTATTTAAATGTTCAAAATATCAACAGGGTAAATGACACTGCCATCCCAAAATACTCCCCCCACCCCCGTAAGGGGAGAGTTAAGGAGATGGTTTGCGCTTTGGGGAATGAGGATGATAAGGAAACGAAGAAAAGATTCAACTAATAAGACGTCCTTAAGAGAAAAAAAAATCAACATCGAAAGTGATAATGAGGACAAGGCAAAATTGTAACTACAATAAGGTTTGCTGCGATAACTGCAGCTAGATGACAATGGCAACCAGTCGGGAGTTGAGCCTGGGATTTTCTGCAAATACAGGGATGCTGACCGATACCCCTACCGTTCAACTATTCTCACGTATCTTCTCCACGTGTAAATACACCGAAATATAACAGAGTTCCACAACATGGTTTTTTATCCCTCATTAGCTGAAATCCATCCGATGATATTCGTGTCAAACACAGTCCCGTGCTCCCTCCGTCACGGAAGCTGTTCACACAACGAGCGCCCTCAAGCAAACGCATCAGGCACCCTCGCAGTAGAGTCCTCCATAAAAAGAGAACCGCCAGGGGCGGAAATCTAATGCGGAATTTCTCTTATTTCCAGAACCCACCAAGCGCAGTTTCTGATTGTGGTTTGAATCAACTGTAGTTGGTCACATGCTTATGTGAACTCCCTCCCTTTCTCCATACTCCAGGGTGAGAACCGACTGACAACTGGCGCCAATAAAAGGAGTATGAGAATTTCCGCGCAGAGAAAAAGACTGTAATGGGAAATTATGTTCTCTAAAATTGTGGCGGTTCTTCTTTTGCTAAGGACTATCCACAACGTGCACCCTCAAGCAAACGCATCGGTGAGGTGCAGGCACCCTCATAGCACTCTCGGCTGCGCGCCTGGAATGTATGCGAGGGCGCGCGCATGGGGTGACCTAAAGCGCTGCGGGAGATGCAGGGTCGGAAGAAGAGGACACGGAACCCCTAAACCACTCGCAAGGGTCCGGATCTTGCTCCGGGATTCACAGACTTTCCTCGGATGGTGTTGGAAGAACGATACGTAAAAGTGACGTTTTCAACATTCTCATACCGCACCTTTAGAAAAACAATGACGTTCGTTCAAGTTCTTTAACTGCTGAAAACATACACTAAACTTTACTGTTACTGAAACATTTTAAGTCTTTTGTTTTTGCTGGTACAGTGATAAATAAAATAATTAAATGACACATTCGTGTTTTTAGATCAATACAAACACTGCTTACATAATATCGCGCACAAATGACGTAGTAGCACCAAGGAAGTTGTTCATTAATGACAAATGTACAAAGAAATAGTGGTAATCAAACGGAATGAAATGCAATTTTGTCTTTTTTAATTTTTTTAGATAAAGTCGGAAGTCACATATATTGTGGGTTAAAAAGTCATTTTCTTCCGAAAGTGCAATAGAGTGGTGGAAGTGGACAAAAGCTTACCTGTTTGCATCACGGTTCATTCCATATTTAATAACATAAACTGACACAGGATATAGAAATAGACGAGCGCAATACTTCTGAAGTTAAGACCTATTATAGAGAATAATATTTCTTAAGTTAAGACCTATTATAGCAAATATGCAAACTCGAGATAAAGAGTAAAAAAGTCCGACAGCGTCTGGTCCCAAATACCCAGAAAACAATTCTAGATTTTATGGTGTCACGGTTCACTTTAAAAATGAATAATAATTTTGTTGAAACTATAGTATCAGGATATGTCATGATAATTTCCCCAACATTTTCTATGTATCCATGAACTTCACACAATTTTATTTAATACGAGAGAATTTTCAAAGAAATAAATGTTAGCGGAAGGATGAAGAATATACGTATTTTAACAAGCGTATACTAAACCCGGACATCCTCCGAGACCATAATACTCCATTCCTTACCATTCGCTAAACAAAGCGTAAATATTATGCCGCCACCTCTCCAACATCTTCTCCAACAAACACAGGAACCGGGGAGCAGATCCACACAAAAAGCTATGAAAGAGAGCCGCGACACCCCAACAAAGGGGGGTTGGACACGAGAGGGAGCCTTGCTCGCGTGTAAGGGATCCGTGAAGGTACGTGGCAATCGTCCAGTTCATTGCGTGCATTGAACATCCACCTCCAGCATCTCTGCCTCCATCTCGCCCGCATACTTTGCGGAGGTGGCTGGCTTTACGTCAAGGGACCCTCTTCTTCTTCCCTGGAGGGATGGCAAGGGGGATGCCCAGGTGCGCGCGACGGCCGCCCCAGGGGGTGAAGGCGGCGGACAAAAGAGAGGCGACCCGCGCACCGCAGCGAGAGCAGCGCTCCTTGCGGCGATGAGGCACTTGTAAGCGTCGAGGATCGGTCGAGTGATAAGGGATGGTCAAGGATCAGTCAAGCTGAAGTCGTAATGTGTGCCTACACATGGGGGGACGCTATGTGATAACTGAAAGTGAAATGTTAATGGCGACGATCGCAAATCGACCACTACACCACCCGTTCGTTCGACCTTCACAACTCTACTCCATTTCCATCCAGAATGATACTTCTATCAGGAGAACTTGGCGTTCTATTGCCGGATCGTCGCCATTTGCATCTGAATGCAGTAATCACAAAACCGAAGTAGGAATTTTTCGAAGGAATCAGTGATTCGGTATTGAAAAGAATTGTTATCTCTACGCTGTCCACTTACTGAAAGGTGTTAAGTTTTGGTTATTTGCGAAACAGGTCTCGAAAATCTATTTCTCAAGAGAGAGATCGCAGATATTTAGATCGTTAGATTAACAATCTCAAAAGATAAAACTGTTGGAAAGATAATAGAACAAAAACAAAAAAGAAATAACAGGCGTGATCCACTAGTTCGTTTAAATGGATGGAAAGTTCAAATAAAAAGAACAGACAAATATTTAGGAGTAACCATAGATGAAAAGATGAACTACATGCCACATTTAGAAGCAATAAAATACGAAATAAAGATCTTGTAAGACATGTCACGAGTAGGATTCAATGAACATACCACACTGATAGATAATTTGAAAGAGAATTATCCAGCATTCAAAGGACATGTATAGTTAATTGGTACGGTGGATTTCGTAGTGTTTCAACAAAAGCTGTACTAATACAATAGACATAATGGTTGATAGGCATGTTTTACGATACTACGTGAGAAGAAAACAGTCAATCGCCATAGGCACAAAAATAGTGGATAAGACAATGATAAGCTGGAGACACAATAGACGAGGAATTATGGACGTGTTGGGAAACGCATTGGCTCTTGAAGGAAGAGACCTATATATATTTATTCACGATGTAAATTATGCGAGGAAAAAACAGAAGATGGTTTAAACCAAGTAAATCGTTAATAGAATAGATAACAGGACACGCAAATACAAATTGCTATTTGAAGAAATAAATATAATTAGTGACGATACTTGCATCTGCGGAGAAGATAAGGACACTGTAAGTCGTATATTGTTTGATTGCGACATGCTCAAAGAAGAACGAAAGGATTGGTATCAAATCATGAAGAGAGAAGGCTTACATGAGTGGAATAAGTGGAACACACTATTATTAACAAAAAATCTGTACTCAGCATTAGATGAATATGCAATGAGATGGCAGTAAGAAAAGAAATCACTGGTAGGTAGATAAATTCCCACCTTCACGTGGTAGGAACAGAAAGTTCCCTAGGGCAACTCAGGGGAGAGTAAGTGGAATAGTCATATTAAGGGCAATAGAAGATAGGAAAAAGAGCGTCAAAAGACACCATGATCCAATTAGCCCCATCGGTGGCTGAGGTGGTAGTGTTGTTGGTCATCACCAAGTCATAGGTGTTCGATTCCCGATAGGGCAGAAAATTTGTAGCTTTTCACGTTAGTCCATAGAGCTGTGATTACTGAAAAGCAAACCTTCCTTCCTCCATCCAGCTCCTCCTAGTATCAATATCTCTAACTATTACTAACTACTTCTACTCCCTCCATGTGGACCTAGTTGTAGGTAAACTCAGCTAACCTCCCATCGTTCCATGTAGATAAGCTTCAATAGTACGCTTCATTTCCCATTTACAAATACAACAACAATAAAGAAAGTACAATTTCGAAAATCTAGAGCCCGGTTTGAGAAGCAGACGGAAGAGAGACGCACAGCCTTCCCACCTCGTCGCATAATAATGGTGAAAGGTCAAGGAAGAGGATGATGGCGGTGATTCCGAGAGCCACGCCCTGTGACGTCATTTGGCGTTGCGTTGCGCATCGTCTGTTGGAAACAGGTTCCAGAGGGTCTTCGAATCGCGGATCCTTGGAAGAACACCTTGGACAGGAGGAAGCGTGGAGTGTTCGCGGAAGGGTCGCGGAAGAACCAACGGTACTGAGAAGTAATGCATGTTAGCATGAGCACTGCGGCGAAAGATGCCGGCAGATGATACAGGATGGAAGATTCGTGTCCGAGAGCATTGTATCATTTGAATTTACTAAGAAACCGAAACATGTACTGCTAATGGACAAAAACTGTGACCGCTGGGAAGGAAATCGAAAAGTGTGCAAATCATATTTCATGTTTAAATTAGCTGAAATCCTGCGACTTCGCTCCTTTCAGGTTTTTGATTCTGCGTAAATAACAGTTCCTGAGCCTATTCCAATAGATATTAATTGAAAATATAATAAACGTATGATAAACATGCTTGCCAACATAGAATCATACAAAAAGGCTGACCAATATTTAAACGCAATATCATTGAAAATCGGAAAAGTGAAGAAGAAAAACAGTCCCCAGAGAACCGACACAATGTAACTTGGTGAACAACTGTTCTCAATGGAGAGGAAGTATTTGTTGGGAGAAGGTGCAGATAAAGATTAGAGACTGATCTTAACGGAAGACAAATTAGATGGACGAAGGGAAAAACGCGACGAATAAATGCCTGATGTAGCATACAGGCTAAGGGGGACGAAATGGATGTTTAATTAAAATTTTGACAGTGCATGGACATTTTTGGGAGTATTTGAAGCGGATGCAGAAAGTAGAAAAAGCAGAGTGTGTCTGCACCAAAGGTGAAGAAAGGGCACACCGTGTTTTTTATGAATGTAAATTGTGTAGGGAAGAGTGAGGATGGTTAGTAAAAAGTATGAAGAAAGGAGCGTGGAAACTTACGGACAATAGGTAATTAATTTGGACAAAAAGGATGTATGAAATTTTTCGACAATAGATATTAGGAATTGTGATGATAAGGGATGTGATAAGGAAGGCTAACTTGGCTGTGTGATAGATGTGCACCCGCCTTCTTGCACAAGAGTGAAGAGCGATTGAAGAAGGAAAAAAAGAGGAAAAAAGAAGAGCAAGTCTTATAATGACAGAGTTCCAGACAAGGCTGTAAACACGGAGTAGTGGGAGGAAAAATAGAATGTAAATAATGTTTTTTGTAAAGAATAAATAAACAATAATGATAATAATACTTGGTTAAAAATGCTAATTTCCAGTTATTTTCATAATCTCTTTTTAAATAATGTAACTAATACTTCGGTATCGAAGTAATTACAAGTCTTCCCTGGAGGTGTGATTGCTCCCTGGAGGTGAAGGTTTAACGTGTACCTCTTTCGAACAGTATAATTTCTCTTTAATAATGTAGTATTACTTGGTGTAAAAGTGCTGTTGTTATAATGAAAAAACCTTCTAAGCCTAACCAGGATTATTTGACAATTAAAAGGTAATTTAAACACCTGAAAAAAATTCGGAATGGGAAGTAGTTAATTTCTACCAAATACCTTACAGTATTTATGGGTTTCTTTACTGCATAATCACATAAAGCAATAGATTCAAATTTTGTAGACGGACGGTCACCTTGATCAAGAGATCATTTCCGGCGACGCCCACACTATTAATCATTCATTGTGCAGTACAGTAAAATGTTTCTAAATAAATTACTTTTCACACAATTGTATAACTATAAATGTAAAATACTAGACGAAAACTAATGATGAAACTATTTTTATGTACAATAAAAACATTAGACATATTACTTGTACATTCATCCCTGTTGTTTCCCAGGTCAAGCATTATTTCTGTATAGAACATGTAACATAGCGAAATATTTCACCTCTAATGTAAGACAGTCTAGGATTCAGAAACTTTTCAATTTCATCAGCAAATAATCAAGCTCACGCCGATAAAATTAACAAAGTAAAAACAAAAATTGTTCTTAGGTTTTCTATTTTGAACTATATTCAAACAATTATTTGCATCTCAAAATAATCGGATTTCAATACAATGGAACGATTTTGTCAGATTCTTGGATATGAGCAAGATGTCGTTGCGCAGCCTACGAACCAGCATGAAATAGCATCAATGATCACAACAAAACTCAAGTTTCAGCAAATGGTTATATGGATTTTGAAATAGGAGTTGTACATAATATCAAATCCACAAGATGAATTTTTATGAGAGCAATATCAGACTTAAAACTGGTATTTTGTAACTGCATTTTAAATTTTCTTACTAACTCCCAACACGAAATCATGTGACGAACATCCAAGTTTTCACCAGAGTTCCATGGTATTACTTTGATTGCAATTTTTTATGCATGATTTCATGAAATTTTCTGAGTATTATTTACATAAGTGTCATGTGCCACCAGTGTCTTTCCTCATTCTTTCCTCCGTCCTATCCTCCTCCTCCTCAACAGCTTAATTATCTCCAAGAAATTTGTTTCTCTTTAATACGGAAGCTTTCTTAATAAACTCGCTACAAACGATCTAAGTTACGTGATCACATTCCGAAATTGTTTTCGGAATAAATATTATTGACAGGTTTTACCATACTGCTAGAACTAACTTTTAAATCCACAAATGAATTCATGGTTTTCAAGCATATTGAAAAAATATTTCTCCCTTTTTTTTCCATTCTGAATCAACCAATAAAGAAAACTGTTTTTAGAAACGAATATAATGTTATAGTTATTATTTATTTCGTCTTTCTTTATTTTTAATCAGAAGCGACTACCTCATATTTGTTGAGGACCGCTAAGTGATTCCCATCATAAAAAAGGATGGAGGCAAATGACGCACATTTGAAGGTAGAACTAGCCCTTCATGTCAGTCAAATCACTGAGATGTATATTCGTTTTCTTTATTTTTTTCTAAATCTTAAAAAACACAACAATATGAATAAAACTGAGAAATATGATATAACTTGTATCATCAGTTAATAGTATAGAACAAACAATATACAGAAACTCGCTTGACTCGGTGGAAATGCACAAGAGCATGGCGGTCGTGCGCAGTGATTTGCTTCTCACCTCGGGAAAGTTAAACAATTTTTACGTATGTTCGGTGAAATATAGATAAAAGTGATGTAAAAAAAATCTAAGAAAAATTCACTAATATTATAACTGCAATTATCTCATTTAAATGGTCGGCGAGGTATGTTTTTCAAGTTGGAATCACAATAGGATCGTGTTATTGTTTATTTGTGTCGATTTGATGTATTTTAGTGACTTAATTGCACTTACATTAGTACTATTTTACGCTGGTGGCAGATGACGTACATTCTTCGACAGAGTGGTGAACCCGACCTAAGTGCGAATACAACACCTCTCAACAGTTCGTTGGGAAAAAGAAACCACCGCGTCACTGCTGAAGGTATTTTATTGTCGGAAACTAAAAAAAAACATCAAGCAGATAGCATTACGTCAATGTATCTTCAATCGATGATGTGGTAATACAACTTTCTTTCTTCTTCGGCCATTATGTTGTTATTAGCTTTTTTTAGTTTGTACGACGTAAAGATGGAAAAACAACAACAAAGGAAAGATGTGGGAGTAATCTGCTCGTCTCAATCTCCGTTTTTAAGGACAAGTACTTAAGACAGAACAGTATTCAACATTAATGACCGACAAAGAGGTTTAATCCAAAAGTACCTCGCCGCCAAATTATGCACGTTGTTCAAAATAAATATATTTCATTTAGTTTCATTAACAATAATATTAATTTATAAGAACATTCACGACTTAATTAAAAAAACGAAAAATAGAACCAGAAAAAAATGGAAGCGTATCTATTCTACATCGAAATAAACGAAAGAAAAAGTTTTCTTCCGTATGTTCAATTAATATAACAAATAATTAATAACAAAATAATTTTTTATTTAAATACAAAATAAGAAAATAGTACAATTATTGCATTAGAACTCCCAGAAAGGAAGTGCTTAAGATGAGACTGAAGATTTAATTACAAATTAATTTCGTTTCGCTAAACATGAATTTTTCGAAACAACCAAAATAAGATTTTGTTCTTATTCTGACCCTTTTAGTCCATTGATCTACTGATTACTACCCAGGAAACGTGTTTAAGAATGGTTTGATAAGAATTCTTTATGAGATTTGAGAACGCAGAAGGTACAAAAGATTTTGTGAATTATAACACAGGGAAACGAGAGCACGTACACACAATATTAAATTTACTGTCAAAAAGCTGTTACAAACCACGTGGAGGGCAATAAACTAATTTACTCTCCGGAAACAAGCAAGGGACCATAACATCAATTCCGATCAATGGGCTCTAATGACCTCGATGTTGACGAGCCCTAAAGCCCCACAAAAAAAAATCCGATCAACGGTCCTAAGGCAGAGGTGGATTTAACATTTCAGCACACTGCTAACAATAAAAATAGTTCGATACGTGTTATAATATTAACATAATATCAATTTATAGCCCCTTAATTGAATAATCTTTAAAGTTGACACATATTCATATTTAACTTACTATTGCATTTCATTTCACGTTTGATATATAATACATGTTAAGTTCATTATAATTATTATCGCTCTCTTTGATCGTATTTTTGTATTTGCAAGAGAACTCCAATCCAGATGAGGAGCTTACCCCAAATTTCTAAGGGTACATTTACTAAAATTTTTCGGTAGATCAAAGTAACATGACCCAATAAAAGGAATTACATATTTTTTTATTATCATTCACTTTAAAACCACGTTATTTTAGCAGGTTTTTTTAAAAATAAAACTGCACTGAGAGAACAGGTTTGGATGTGAGATCCAAATCCAGAGGAAGGAAAGAATTTCTCCATACCTTTGGACAAGGCATCTCAACTTCATAGTTTAGATGACTCAGCGATTTAAATTTTAGAACATTAGTTACACTAAAGACAATTAAATAAACTGGAAGAGCTTTTGAACTTTTCTTGTGTCTAATAACATGCCATTGAACTAACTCACAGCTATGCATTTGACATATATTTACCAGCAACAAAAATGAAGGAGAAAAAAATCTTCACGTGACATAATGAAATGTGTGAATGAAAGAATAAAACATACACATAAGACGTGAAATATAATTTATAATGAATTTAACATAAAACGTACAAAATAACCCCAATCAACTTGAAATAAATCTAGAGATTCCAATAAATTTGGAAATTTAAGGAATTTTTGAAGCGTAATATACATAAATAAAGACTTACGACGTTTCGATTTGGATATAAGCCGCCCTCAAGTGATCAAATATTTAATGGACGTTAATTGTAGTAAAACATGTGTAATATTCCACATTCACTTCAATTCCGACGCAAGTGCATTCAACAATTCCAACGATTTTGAAATATTGTGTAAACGCTTTTAATACCCTCATCCCACCAATCCCAACCGCCCCAAAAATTCCAAATCCCCTCTCTCTTAAATTATTTTTATTTTTAGTTGGCGTTGACTTTGACGTCACTATCAACCTCATGCCAAACCTCTTGTCCCCCCCCCCCGCATCTTCTTCACCAACTTGCCCCGACGCCATCGGCTTCGTGGTCTCCTCCCTCCCCACAAGGAACAACTTCGGTTCCCAGAGCTAACTTGAGCAGGAGTCGACGGGAGTAAGTCGATTTCGCGAGGGTTGTTAAACAGCGCATCTCAGCGTCGCCGCCGGGGGGCGGGTTTGGGATGAGGGGAAGGGGCAGGTTTCAGGAACAGGAAGTGCAGTACAACGGCATCTCCTTCCGATTAGCATCGGGAGACAAGAAAACGTCAAGGTGGACGATGTAAGAGATGTAAGATCATTCACATGTTTGGTAGGAACTGTCAATAAATAGCGCAACCTTACCATTCTTTTATGCCCCTTGTCCTCCATAACACATGTGTAACGATACATCTTTCCCTATCTCCCCTGTGAGGAAACATTTGATGAAAATGTGGGGACGAATTCTCCATTGCTTCGTGCGAATTATAGTGATTAACTTGAAGGTTAAACAGCGCCTTTGAAACGTACCCTGTAAAACTTAGCGTTAACACCAAAGTTACCTTATCCTGCCGTAACCCTATCCTGCCATAAAGCAGTGTAACATACTGTTTCAAAATCTTCTTCTATTAAACTTATAAACGCAACCGTTAACACTGATTTGTATATCTCAAAACTGAACTACTTGGATCTTGAAGTACTTCCTAGATCACTGCCCATTAGTTCAAATATTCTATTTCAGACCCACTCTGATTTGTGCATGCCATATTAAATCAACACCGTACCCAGCAATATCATCAATATGCAAATCCCTTAATAATGAACTTTTCAGAAGACTTATGGTTGATCCCTAATAGAACAAGACACTACGAACCAGTAGCGGCGATTGGGAATCAAAAGAGGGGAAAGGGGCAAATCGACAATTTTCATTAACATGACATTTTCTGCGTCTGACATGACACTAAGAATGATTTAAATACGGTAATAAAATAAATCAAAAGAAAGACAATTGATTCCACATTAAAGATTAACTAAATATGCAAAATATGTTATAGCCCTACTTGCACTTAACATACCACGCAATTTATATATCTGTGTGTGTGTGTCACATATTCCAGTAGATAAATATACTGGAAGTCAAACCAGAAAGTTTCCGCCACTGTGCATAATCAGTATTGTAACCTCTGTAACGTTGATTGAACAGAAATTAATTATAAACTGTACGTAGGAGCGAAGTCGGTATTCGTTGCCATATTTTTAATCGTAAACAATTTAAAGGGTGGGATAAGTGGAAGTTTATTCTTTGCTTCAGTTGTGATATGTTTAGAAATCAACATAGGAACAGTCTAAATGTCTTTTCATTTTTATCGTAAAGATAAAGAAAACACAACTATTACCTACATTAACAGGACAATTAAATACCATATTACTTCCGCCAATTATAAAGTTCAAATACTTTTAAATACAAAAAATTACTAGAAGCTCACACATAACGGAAAACAAATTGAACGCCATACTTAAGAGACATACGATCAAACCCCAACAAAAGAGCAGCGGAGATGACGCGGAGGCAAGAACTGCTTAACACGATTCAAAGCGTCTTTCATCTGCGAAGACCCCCCATCGCCACACACACAAATGAATTTCACGATTAATTGGTAAGGGACAAAAAAAATGAGGCAAGGAGCGTCTCTGCCGTTCTATGTGGAAACCTAGACGAGGAACACCTCATTAGAGAACTGCCACAAGCGGCCTATACAAACGGCGTGGTCTGACGCATGGAGTCTTTTTATCTATTCCACCTCCCCCTGCCCCCTCCACAGCTTCGTCGCAGCTAAAGCCACTTGGAGTAATGGGTCCTTTTCATCGCTCCGACTCTCCTCATTGGGCGCCGGAAGGATGATGGTGAATGTATTTCCGGTACATAAACGTTCGTTTAATGAGGAGCAGTGTGTCGCAAGGCAACTGTTCAACGGACTCAACGGTCGAGATACTCAAAGAGTACGGCACGAACCTTTATGTCTCTTACGGGCAGAAATATAAGTGTGAATATACGTACGGTATAGTGGCTAACCGGGGAGCATTTATGTTTAAATATTATGGTTTTACAACACAAATTTTATCAAAACGACCTTTAAATAAAATGCATCAAATAAATAATTAACTATCTGGTATTATTAATAACAATTACTTACTAAAGTTCTTAATATGGATTTATTAATTTTATTAATTTGATATTATTAATAACAATCACAATTATATTATTAATAACAATAACATTTATAACTAATAACAATTATTAATTTGCTAACACTTTTACAAAGTATGCCATTTATCAACTTCAATTTTATCCATTAAGAGTTCAGGTCCAATGGTGGGGTCTTGAGCCCTCTTAGCACGCCCCCCCCCCCATAGATCTGCCACTGGTACGGTATTAAATAGGTTGTGAAATAAAACTATTTTATAAAAATCGTACGTCCTTCACCTCTTCTTAAATTAACTGTAATTTCTAGGGATTAGATCAGAAATTATACACATTAAAATTATCTTCGAACTTGCAAACTTTTTTATGTATACAATATCATCAACAGGACTACATACAACGAAAATATAACGTGAAAATACACACCAAATATTAAAAAATATATATAATGAAAAAGAGAGTAAACTTTGGAAGACAAGAAAATCACAAAATATATTACACAAATTACGAAAGAAAGAAATATCACATATCCAGAACTAGGTATGTAACATTTTACATGCTCACTATGGGATGCTTTTCTAATTTTATGTAAGAATTGTTGTAATTTTCTTGTCTTCCAAAGTTAAATCAATCAAATCCCAATAAAGTACAGTTAAATACAACTATTTATATTAGAACTTCACATCTTTTCGGATTTTCTGGCATGTTACATTGTCTTTTCCGAGAAAGTATGCTATCAGCTATGGTAAAAGAAGTCACCTGCTCACACTAGCAGAATATATATCCAGCCCCTTTTCTAGCAAGAATTTTGTTTACGTATATAAATCTCCGCTTTCCAATGGAATGATGAAGCCCACAGTCGAGAGATTGAAATTTTCGCACAGAAAAGATAAACGTGAATAACAGAAAATTTATAATAACTATAACTTAAACAAGTGATTATGGCACCTTTATAATTGTTCAAGAATACAATTTTATTCGTTTACTGATTTGAAAAGGAAAATTATTTTGATTTTCAAAACTATATAAGTAAAAATTAAATGCTGTTCGTTCGTAAGCGCATCACTTGAGAACGGCTGGACCGATTTGCCCACTTTTTTTAAATGTTCGTTATAGTCCTGGAAAAGTTTTCAGCAAAAAAATTGGGGACAATTACAAAGGAAAGTCGGAAAATTCGGACAAACTGCAAAAATCATAATTTTTGTATGCACTCTCGATCATAACTGACGAGAGGAACGACATATTTGGTTGATATACCTATAACGATATACCTACGATACAACTATATATCTTCGAAATATGGCGAGTTTTGAAGTGACAAACGGTTATACAGTAACAACAAAATGAATGAGATAAATATTCCGTTTATTGAAATTTGGACAGAACAACGTCTGTCGGGTTAGCTAGTGATGAATACAATTCCATTGGCAAACTCATTATATTTTTTCTTTTTCAATTTCATATTCCAATGTTATTAATGAGACAAGTAGAAAATTCCCCGCGGATCAAGCACGAAACCAAACGGGTATTCAAATACAAATAAAGCAAAGAAGTCCCGAACACGGGGTCGTACAAAGAAAGAAAAAGAATCCATTAATGACATAACTTTAAACCTTAACGACATTTAATAAATAATTGATCATTTTTTCATCACGCGTGTTAGAAAAGGATCTTCCCTTCAACTCATACTTTGAGGGAATGGAGTGTTGAACTCTGAGCCTTGACGAACCCTTCACACGCTAAAAAGGCCAAAGCCTTGAGCAATCCATCGCTCTTCCCTGTCGAATCACCTGTATGTCTCTTGGTACTCGTAATCCCTCCGCAGCGAGCAGGTGCGTGTAAGAAAGCAAGTCTCCTGCTACGCTCTTATGCTAATTCTGCGGACGGTTATGAAGATTAAAGAATCATTTCACTTGTCACGAGACATCTGTAGAAGAAAAGAAAACACTTTTTTATAACATAAACGGTAGTTTTTCCTTTGGAAATGGTAAATCTAATGCTGCACAATATTAAACATTACAATTTTTCTAAAATATTAACGAAATTCTAAGACAGTTTACAGAGCAGAGAGTTATCATATTTCGTAATAATTATTTGAATCTCGTACATGAATTAGTACTTTATAATTTAATAGTACTTTAACTATTAAAATGAGTATAATAAATATAAAAAATTATATTGCCATATGGTTCACCATCCAGCTTGGTTCCATGCAAATCGTCTCTTTGTAAACACTGACAAAACAGCGTTTATGTCATTTCACAATCGTATCACAAAATGTTTACACCAGGTTTCTTTCTTTAAACGGAACACAATTAAAAACTGTTACGAATACAAAATTCTTAGGTCTCCATATCAAAGACAACCTCAAGCGGAATTGTCACGTTGACAATCTTAATTCCCAATTAAGCAAATTGTGTTACGCATTCCGAATCTTAGTTAACGCAGTTAGTCCACGTACATCTGTAGAAGAAAAGAAAACACTTTTTTATAACATAAACGGTAGTTTTTCCTTTGGAAATGGTAAATCTAATGCTGCACAATATTAAACATTACAATTCGTATATTTTGCATTGCGTATATTTTGCAAACGTTTACTCCCATTTACGTTACGGCATTACCTTCTGGGGCAATTCCGGTCAGAGTATTCAAACTTTCAGAATTCAGAAGAGGATAGTTCGGATAATTTGTAAATCTCACCCCCGAAACTCTTGTAAACCTTTATTCAAGGAATTAAATATCTTAACACTTCCCTGCATTTATATTTATGAAACAGTCGTGTTTGTTAAGACCGAATTACTGAAGTGCCACCCTTGCTTTATACGAAACAGTCTCGTTCACGAACACTATACACGCAATAGTAGTAATATTCATCGCCCTAGAGTGTCAACCACTCTTTGCCAAAAAGGACCTTATCATTCGGGAATCGTTCTATATAATTCCCTGTCCAAAAATATAAAAGATATTATGAAATTGAATATCTTCAAATCCGCGGTTAAAAACTACCTCCTGCACTAGTGCTTCTACACTGTAAAAGAATTTATTGATTTTAATAAAAGTTAAATCCGTCTTGTACTTTATCACGCCATTGCTGTAGTATATTTTAAATAACTTAAAACAATTTCAAAAACTATTTTCTTGCATGATTGTTGTGTCTTACGGCTCATATTAATTTAGTTTTATGTGTACTCAACTTTGGCACGGTTGTGCACATTAATTCTGTAGCCCCATCCTGGCCCGAGTTTGTCTCCGGTTTTCCTTCGGGTACAGGCGATAGTTCGATAATAATTCGTATATATAAAATAAATTTTTTGTGTTAAATTACAAACATTTTGATATTCTATTAGTCTTATAACTCGCAGCTAACTTTTTATCTTATCTAGGAATTTTTGCTGAAATTTTTGAATCCGCCTCTGCCTTAGGGCCCTTTATCGGAATTGATGGGATGTTCCCTTGCTTGCTTCCGGAGAGTAAATTAGTTTATTGTCCTCCTCTTGGTCATACGCAGTTTGTAATTGTTTTTTTTACAATAAATTTATTTATTTATTTATTTATCAAAGAAAAAGAATTGTATTTTCATGCTCTCGTGCATTTTAAGAAATACGGCTGAACACAGGAAATTACTTAAGTTAAAGAGATCTCAAAATATATGCATCGCTTTAAAGATCCAGCGTATTCAAACGGACGTTTCGTGGTTAACGTGATTCATTGATTTGAAAGTGGTCACGTTTCGGCCGTCCTCGCATGTGAGACAATGGTGGACCGTGAATCCAGTATGAATTGTAAGTGTAAAAAAGTGAGTAAATATAATAGCGACTGTGAGAAAAAAGTGATTCTGAAGAAAAATTGACAATGTAGAAAAGTCACAGAGTAGAAAAGTGACAGTGTAAAAATGTGACAGTGTAAAAATATGACAGTGTAGAAATGTGACAGTGTAAAAATGTGACACAGCTCATTCATGAACTTGTCGCGTCATAGAGAAAGATAGACTAAACAAATAGCTTAGCAAGGTTGAAAACGAAAGCAATAGAATCCTTCCGTAAACGTACGCAGACGGAGTGGATTGTGGTGGGGGTAGAGGGTGTAACCACAAGAGCAAGAGACGCAATGCCGTCGTCAGTTGTTTACAGCAGAGAGCAAACGACGCTCATGCGCGGAGGGGACACTACGCAAAGGGGGAGAAGCAGGTGGCGGGGGGGGAGGGGGGCACACAGAGTCGGAGGGTCACGAAGGGGGGACTAGGAAAGACGCACCTGCAACGGTGCAATTGCTGAGAGGATGAGATAATGCCACTTGTGACTGTTGAAGACTCCCAGCATATTCAAAGTATGTCGTTGATGTGCGGTTTCACTGCATCGGAAGAATGAAATTAGGATTAAAACTGGTTATACTGACTGCGAAGGAACATATAAAAAACCAAAAGAAATCTCGTAATATTAGCATTCGAAAGTCCAAATTTCTCAATTCAATTGCACCTAACATGAGAATTCATTCGCATAACTGAGAGTTCGTCCCGAGATTTCATTGGTGGAAAAATTACTTAGTAGTAATTACACGAAGTGTCAACTATCCCTCGATACTACATTTATTGATATTGATGCAGAAAGACCATAAATGGCACTGGAAATGGTGTAGATTATCCCACGTTATTTGTCAGAAAATATTCATGTTTTTATTTCAGTAAAATTTTAACCTTCGACGAAGTCAATGTTCAATATAAATTAAAATGAATAATTTCCCTCCATTGTACTGCGCACGGAATCTATTTAAGTGAACCTATTTCATGCGAAAAAACACTAATGTTTCGATTTCAAAATAATACAACATGAAAGCAAATGGAATGGAAGTAAATGGAACTAAATCATTTTCTATCAATAATGTTTTCTAACCTAAAGTCTCATAAATACCAAACATTTTCCCCTAAATTTCTTCCTTTAACAGGCCGCTTTAAAAACATATTGCATAACAATACGAAAATTATATTAATGCATGCTTATTATTATCACCCCTTGTTATGTATTATAGTAACATTATTCATTTGTATTCAGTCTTGGCGCCGTTCTATAATCTCCATCCCGTGCCCGGGTTTCCTCCGGTTTTCCTTTGGATACTTTGTTAGAAATTTGTGAATGACTACTTATTGTAGTATTTGTAAATGGGAAATGTAGCGTGCTTTTCAAACATGTCAACATGGATCGATAGGAGGTAGGAGATGGGCGTAAGGGGCTATTGTTAGTAGGTTGGCCGCTTAGTTGGGTTAACCCACAACTTGGCCCACATGGAGGTGTCAATAGAAGTAGATAGTAATAGTGAGAGATATTGATACTCAGGAAGTGGATAGAGGAAGGAGGGTTCGCTTTTCTGTAGTCACAGCTATATGATCTGGGACATTACTGTGAAAAGCTATAATTTTTTTCTGGCCCCACCGGGAACTGAACCCAGGTTGATTTGGCTAGAACACTACCACCTGAGCCACGAAGGGGCCCGAATGGCCATTTGTTTGTTTCAGGAGAGCAAATCAACTTCGTCCACGTGCTCATACGCAGTTCTTAACTGTTTCCTTGACAATAACTATTCAATCCTCAATAATAACTATCGACCAAGTTTACAAGAAACCCATTTAGACAAGGGTATTTATAAAGAATGATTTGCCTTAATTGATCTGCAGTGTGAAATAGCCACAAAAAATCTCTGTCCTTAGCAGAAAACGGGTTGTAATTTGAATCCAACATTGGTTATATGAATTTTGGATATGAATAATATTTGAGTCCAACAAAGTCAATCCAACTTTGGTTATATGCGTGAGCAAATCAAAATGACTGACAAGACATTAAGTATAAGAAGTAACTGACACAATCTCACCTGATAAAAAGAGAAATTTATTAGTGAAGACCATTATCTATTTATTTATTTATTTATTTATTTGTTGATGTGAAAAATACAGGAATAAATCACAACAGTTATTTTGTCGCGTCTCTATCACGCGAACATTCCACGACGTTAATCATTACGTTTATCATTAAATTAATATCATTCACTTGTGCTGTCCCCTTCTCGTTGAAGATCTTACATTACAATAATCTAGTAATTTATTCATTCCTTCCTTCCTTTATTTCACATATGTATTGAAAACTGTAATTTTTTTTATGCTCTCTATCAATTTACTCTAATTGTCGGGTCCACTACAACAATCGTCCGCATCACTCGTATAAATTCTGCCCTTCCTGCATCGTACAAATCACAAGTCCACAGGACATGGTCTACCGTCTCCTCTTCTTTTCTACGTAAACACATTCCATCACTCCTCATTCCAAACCTTTGGAGATAAGATTTTATATTCCCATGTCCCGTCAATATTTGTACAAGTCTAGATCCTGGATTAAACCATTTTCTATTCCTTGTCGCGAAAGTTACATCACTAATACATTTATACGTAAGTCTTCCTTTCGTTGATCTTTAACACTTTATCTGCCAAGCCTCAAGCAGTAATTTTGTTATTCTTTGTTAACACCCTTTTGTATCACTAGTTATTTTCTCGTTATTGTACGGAGGACTCATTTTTGAAGGCACATGTCAATTGGTAAAATACCTCAAACCAAATTAAGTGCATCGGTCGAAAGCGTTGATGACAATGGGAAGATAATCCGTGATTCGTTTCATTTAAAATCATGAATTGCGTTGAAATAAAACGGAAACGAGATATCTCAACGGCGAGAGCCAACAAGTGCTCCCTGCAGCTCCCTCCCAGGAGTCAGGGAGAAGGCAGGTGCCCTGAGACCCTCCCTTCCACGGGGTCGTCCACAACTCTCCCCCGCATTCCGAAGGGCACATGCTGGAGGTATAGCCTCAGAGCTAGGGATACGTATCGCGCCTATCTCCGAGCGCCATACACATGAGTTTTACGCGGGAAATATTCAGTACTTTGGTTGGAGTCACGTAAGTTCACCGAAACAAAATCCAACATGTTTGTCTAGGGACATAAAATGCATACTGCCAACTTCTAAGGCATAAATAACCGAAATACCTCGAAGTTTATTACCACAATCAAAACTCAAGGTCTCGCGGTACAATCTCCTGTAAAAACGGCCATCTGTTATCGCCAAATGGTTATTAATAGCCACATGAAATGAATGGCCCGGTCATAGGTGAATTAAAATGAATGGCCGTTTGGCGGTAACAGGTTGTCACCCAATGGTCATTTTTATTAGAGAATCTCCACAGACTCAAAGACGTTAGGTAACATAACACCAGGAGTAAGGTGAAAACCATGGCTGCAAAATGGTATACATTTTCGAATACTTGTGATGGTTACACTGTATTCTAACAAAATGCAAAAGTTTGCGTTAGACCCCTAACTTAACCCATCAAAATTATATTATGTTGGTTGTAGATTTTTGAAAATTTTGAAAATTCATAATCAAAAATGCAAGATTTACATTTCAGTCCGCGTATTTCTTTATACATAATAAAAATACAAACCATCCAAAAATCTGTCTGATGACTTTCCATTGATCAATGTGCGAACTTTACCCGGATTATTTTTCAGTGTCATTTGGACTCTTTCGAAATCCCTCTCCCATAAAATTCAAACATTATTTTTTCTTCACAGTCAAATATAAAACCACGTGGTAACATTTTTCAAGGACAAGCAGAGTTAAAACGAGTATATTTCATTTTGTTTCGGAAGCTGTGAATTATTATATTCTCGAAAATTGCTAGTTAATCATTAGACCGACTGTTTGTCTGAAGCCATAAAGCAGTTTTTCACATTTCGCGCCTCTGCCTCCCGTGGTAACACATTTGTTGGCCACGTGGTGGGCCACCTGCAGACTGCGGGCGCGGCCAACCGTCATCCAGCACCTGCAGCTGGAGCCAGGGGGAAAGGAACAGGGAAGCAAGTTGAAAGAATAGTTCTTTCTCAGAACGAATTCGCGAGATCGGACATAGGATTCACTGAGTTAAATCAAATTTTCCTAGCATATAAGATAGTTCTAGCGAAGGTAGAATTAAATCACTAACGTATCTGAAATTTGTCATAAATAAACAGAGAAACAAAATGTGTTTATTGAAATTTCAACTTGAAAAACATACCCCACCGGCCATTTAAATGAAATAATAGCAATTATAACTGACTTGTGAAGAAAACGTTTATGAAAAAAAGACCTACTTATAAATCACGCAAGTGATCGAAGTGTACTTTGATTTGAAGTAAATTTTCAGTAGTATTTTTAAATCACTTTTATCTATAGGTCACCGGACATTTGAGAAAGCTATTTAACTTTTTCTAAATAAGTCGCATAAATCACAAAATCTTTTTGTCCGGACGCCATGTTTGTACATGCTTGTATTCATTTCAGATGAGTCAAGTGAGTTTCTGAATATTCTTTGAACCATTATTATTCATATTGGTAAAAAAAATAAACAATTAGAATAATAATAAAAAAACATAATACATCTCAGAGATCTGACAAAATTGGAGTGCTGGTCGCACATTAATACCACAGATTGGAATGTCTTAAAATATACGGTTTCCCTGAATTCTTTTCTTGGTTTATGCGCTTAACTAAACCGTATACAACGCCTGCAGTCCTATGTTAGTCAGTTCATAAGTTTACTACTTGTATGGTTCTGGGTGAGAAAACCTCTTTACGTATGTTGCAGATCCGTATGCAGTACCGCCTCCAACGTCGGTAATATACAATGCCCGATCCATGATTTCATTTTTGTGGGGGTAGGGTAGGATTTCCAGGACCTATGGGGCATGCAAATTTTTGGAAATTTTTGTGAAAAAGCACATTTAAAACTATTTACGAAACTACGAATATATTTTTTGCCATGCAAAGCAAAAAATCAACATTTATTTTCTTACTAAATAGAAGAAAAATAGTTTTTCTCAAACAAACAAAAAAATTAAAAAAACTAGTTGATTTGACGCAGGAAGATGTTTAGGGGAGCTTTCCCAATCATGAGTGTTCTACCGAAACCTTGAACAATAGACAGAATAAATACAATGTATAATCTGAACACAATATATAATTTTTTTTAAAATCTGTTCTTTAAATATCGTATTATTTAGATTGAAGATTATTTCGTTTTATTTTCCGTAAGTTATGAATAGCGAACTCCATAAGATGTCAGCTAAAATCACGTTTGTTTGTTTTAACTTATTTTTTTACAAATTAGTATTTTTAATTTTCAAACATGACTAAAAGAAATATAATATTTATGCCATATGAAATAAGTTTATTCAACAAAAGATAAGAAATTGTTCAAAGACCGGATTTTTCTACGGACCACCCCTGCTCTACCAGACGAAGTACACAAATTGTCATTTATTCCATTGGCGTTTTCAGAAGCACCCTGTTTCAGTTTCGTAATCCCCATAGAACGTGCATCTATTCCTCCACCACCCTCGTAACCCTCATGCCATCATACGAGCTCCTTTCCCACGCATGTCACACCCCCTCCTCCTCCCCACACGGTAGTGCATCCATTGCCCTTTGCCCCCAGCACCTGCAGAGTGGTATAGACCAGACCAGACGATGAATAACCGCGTAGGGATCTCCGCATGTCTGTGAATGCGCGCGCGCGTCCTTGCACCCACCGGAGAACAGAGGGCTCCAATCCGGAGACTCCCGGTGCAACAACGGTACAACCCACACCTGCGTGAGGGCACCTGTCGCGTGAATACGAATGACAGCGCGACTGTCGTGTGAACGGAGGGGAGGTCGTGTGGGGAAGGGTGGGTGGGTGTTACTGAATCGCATGTAGAGCTTTTCACGACGCAGGTTCCTCGGTGCTCGGCCCAGGAATCGGTCAATGAAGCGAGACGTCACAAAATAGTATTAACCATCGTGCACATCGATGGACTCAGTATATTATTTTTAGGTTCAAAAGAGTCCAGAATCCAGGAGCACAATCGTAATTTAAAATCAGTTGAACAAAATGTATTTGGGAAAATACATTAAATTTTGGATAAACAAGTTAATTATTACAAACGTAGCATTAAGCAAATGATATTTATAAAAAATACATATTTGGGAGTTTGAATTTACCCACGCATACAGAAAATATTATAATACGTGTGTGTAGTTTCTGCTCTTTTGTAAACTTATGTTGTGTTTATATTTACGTTTAATATCATGTTCAATTGTCCTGTTATATTGCTTGTTATAATTTGTTATTATTGGAATCACCTGACGAAGACTTAAAACGAGGTCGAAACGTTGAGTAATTTTATCCCAAATCGTAATTCTATCATTAATTATTCAATTTAATTTATATGTTGTTTCCTCTAAAAACCAAAATCTGGTTTTTACTTTTTTTTATTAAAATGTCATTAAAATAATTTATTTTGATTTTGTTAGATTTGCATTGCTTTTCCTCTCTCAATACTTACTGCTCTGGGTTATAATGAAAATTTGCCCGGTTTCTAGGTCTTAACTATATTATAGTTTCTTGACCAAATTGGCTGCATCGCGAACATTGAAACGCGTTTGATGCGACCAACTTCCTTTAAATACGTTGGGACATGAACACTGAATTTCACGCAACGCTAGTTTCATGCAACGTGCAAAAATAATTTCAAGGAAACTCGTTTCATGCGACGTGAGGATTCTATTGAATTTTAGTGAAAAGTGACGAGTTCACGTTAAGCTGAAAATGAAGTTCGGAAGATAGAATTCAACTCTAAAATAAAAAACAAAAACAGGAGCGATGGAGAAGTATCCATGAAAGTAATAGTAGAGATTTTAGGAAAATTTTGTTATCCGAACGTAGTATCGGATACAATATGGATAGCAAGACACATCGAAAGATATAAATGTCAGATCAAAAGTTAGGGAAAATACTATCCTCCTTCTGCATTTGGATCACACAACCCAACATTTTCTCTCAACGTGCAATAATTAATTTACGTTGCGTTTTTGCAATCTACAGAATTCGCAATCAAAATATTTTCATATTTAAAAACAAAAACACCATATAATGAATGAGATACTTAATTCCATTGGAGATAATAAATTTTTTGCGTGTCTGGTAAAAAAAATACGTAAGCCAATTACCCATCTTATATCATCATGTACTCGCATGTACTCTAGAACTCTCCCAGTATTACATACAAGGTCAAGAACAATCATGAGGTCCAATATATCTCGAAGTTTCCTGGTACAATAGTTGGAAAGAAATATAGGAAAAAATGAGACGTGGATAAACCTTATCTATTACAAAAGGGAAATGGGTGATCGTCAGTATAATTCGTAGCAATGATAATAGTATCCGCTTTTAACACAAGAAGATGTGAACGAACAGGACCCTGAGAGCCTCTTGGAAGAGTTCCATAGCGGATTCGGAGGAATTGGTTACATTGCAACTGAAATTCCTTCGGGACTTAGGCCATGGAACAATATAACAGCATATTTAATAATAAACAGCACTATCACCAACGAAAACGAAATGTCGAAACAGATTCATCTCAGAGTCACATACGAGCCATTACTCCACACTAGAAGGAAAACTATAATGACCGAGCAAATTCATTAACTTCATTAAATTTGTGCATTCCAAAGAAGGCAGAGGCAGACTGATAATTTCAGCACACTCCTTAGAAAATAACAAAAAGTAAGCTGCGTGTTATGATAACAGAATACAAAAAAATTGTACTTTACAAAACACAAACAAAATAGTTCACACGTCCCTAATATTGTTGAACTATAGCTTATTCGAAATATATTGTTTATAAATCGTTATTACTAATTTAAGCTTTCACTAACATGTGATTATTTTTCGCTGTGAGATCTAGTGTCCACTCAATCAAAGGTGATGTCGTCAAAAATGTTTTTTTTTCTAATACTGATCCGACGAATGTTCGCGATCTTAGAATGATGAACACTTCCCTGGACTCGGTTCACGTTTTATAACCTCACTTTTTTCTTGTTTAATACCAAGAACAATTACGAGCGTTCCGATGACTTCGCAGGTACTTCGCGGAAATCCGGAGCAAGAGATCAACGTTAACTTGTGATCACTTGTTGTACTCTCACATTAATATTCTCTCGTGAATGTGATGTGAATACGGAGATAATTTATTGCAGCTTCTTAATAACAACCACAGAGTAAAAACATAAATATTGCTTCGAAACAAAAATTAAGAATTAAAGAGATGTAGCAACGATTCAAATTAACATATCCATACGCAGCACAAACCCACCACAAAACTACACAGTGACAAAGTATAAATTGTAATGCAATCGTATGGTAATTGGTATAATAACAGCAATGAAAATACACCAGAGAGAAATAATTAAAACACAATGAATTAAATCAGTAAAAGAATTGTTTTATATTCGATACAAATTAAAAGTACCTAGCTCCAATGAAGGCTAGAAAAAATTAACTGAAAAAATAAATCTAAAACATTTGACAAATCCGAGTAAATATCTTTTCTTCTTGTTCTGGTTGGAATATCTTTGTTGACAATGAATGTAACGGTCAGGAATTACGACGTAGAAATAATTGACGAGACACAACTATTTAAAAACACCTACTGTCCAATACAATAATCATGGCGGAAGATGACGGATAACAGAACATTACGAATTATAGAATGTCAGACTTAAGATGTTTTACAGTATTAGCAATTGCCATGTTCTAAATAAATAAATTTATTACCAAGAATGAGTAACAAACCGCGTGGGGAACAAGTGACTAATTTAATCTCTATACGCAAGCAAGGGTCTATCCCATCAAATCCGTTCAAGGGTCCTAAGACAGTATCATTTCTGCGTCCCAAGGCAAAATCAAATAAAGAATAAAACGGTCAATTTTAAGAGAGCGTTTGAACACTTGAGCAGTCATGATGTTTTCTTCTTCCTTCGCTCTTCCCAAATTCCCTTCACGAGTTCGCTGTTTCGTCTTGCGCTCTTCTGACCATGTATTTCCCGTTCTCTTTTGTGTATGTTTTTGTCTTGTTTAAGTGCATGTTTTTCTATGATGTTCCTGAACTGCTCTCGATTATTTATGTTACCATCTGTAATTCCCACTTCTTTAATGTCTTCTTCTGTTTCGCTGATCCATTTTATCTTGTTTTTACTAGCATGCATTATCTCGAGGATTAAAATTTCATTCTGCTTTTTCTAACAACATCTGTTATTATCTCTGTGTGTTTGTAGATCTCTATTGATGACCTCTTTATCCAAATTCCTTCACGAAAATCTGGACCAAATATTTTCCTGAGAATTTTCCTCTCCTGTTTTTCAATTTCTCTTATTTTTGTTTGGCCATGAATCACCGTCGTTTCTGAAGCATACAGTGCTTCCGGTCGAACTACTGTGTTGTAATGTCTTAATTTTGCATTGACCGAAATAGATTTCTTATTATAGTAATTCCATGTGAGCTTGTATGCTTTATGTAATTTTATGATTCTTTCTTGATTGGCTATTGTGTTCAGTCCTGATGTCTGGATCATCTCTCCTAGGTATTTGATGTGGGGCACTCGTGTCACTTTCCCGTATCGAGTTATAATAGGGAGATTATGTGCAGGTTTTCTTTCCATAAAATGAGTTTTCTGGTAGGAGATTTGTAGGCCAGTTTACTGTGCAATTTCACGTAGTTTTTCCTGGGTAATTTTGGCTTCTTCTCTATTGTTTGGGACAACAGCTAGATCATCTGTGAAAGTTAGACATTTCACATTGATCCTCTGTTCTTTCTTAATCACGAGTTGTATTCCCTTTATTTCCTTTTCCCATGTTTTCACGATTTTTTTAAGAATTATATTAAATAAGAGGGGCGAGAGACCATACCCTTGGCGGACTCCGGCCTGGATTTGAAACGCTTCTGATATTTCTCCCATGTATTTAACTTTCGAGGTTGTATCTATTGATGTCTGTTCAATAATTGCCCTTGTTTTCCTGTCGATTTTGAACTCTTCTAAAGTGTCGAATAGAGTTTGCTTATCTATCGCATCATAAGCCTTCTTGAAGTCGACAAAAGTTACAACAGTATTTCAGCACCTTCTTACTTGTAAAATTGTCTTTAGGTTCCAGATTTGTTCTATACAAGAACACCCTTTGCGAAATCCTGCCTGATACTCTCCTATTAGTGGGTCAGCTCGTTCTTCGAGCCGACTTAATAGCGCTTTTGAAAGAATTTTGTATGCTTCAGAGAGAAGTGAGATTCCTCTGTAGTTATTCAGATCTGTTTTATCTCCCTTTTTGTGAAGAGGGTGGATTAAAGTACATTTCCACTCAGCAGGTATTTGTTCGGTTTCCCAAATGTTTGCAATAATTCTGTGAATTGCTTGTGTGAGATTGTCGTCGTTTAGTTTCCTAATTTCTGCTATGATTCCGTCTTCTCCGGGGGCTTTATTAGTTTTCAGAGATTTAATTATTTCTTTTATTTCCTTCAAAGATGGCGGTTTTGAATCTAGGTTGGATGGAGGCTTTTCAAAATCGAGTTTTTCTACTGGAGACTCGCAGTTAAGGAGTGAGTGAAAGTACTTAGCTAAAATTGGACAGTTATTTTTTGTGTTTGTTTCCAGTGATCCATTGGACAGGCGGAAACACAGACTAGGTGGCTGATATCCCGTTAAGTTTTCTCTAAAGACTTTGTAAAAGTTTCTTGTGTTGTTCTTGATAAAGTCTTCTTCGATTTCTTCAAGTCGGGTAATATCATAGCTTCGTTTTTCTCTTCGTATCGCCTTGGATGATCTTTTCTGTATCTTCAAAAACTCCTTCCATTTCTTTGGAGTTCTGTTGCTACTGAAATTATTCCATGCTTGGATTCTCTCTTCTATTGCCTGGTCACAGGCGATGTTCCACCACCTATGTTTCCTCTTTCTTGGAGGTTGTCTTAATCTCATTTTGTTTTTCAGTACACCTGCAAGGTCCAACTCGTTGTGTTTGATTGGCTAATTTCCTGAAGAATTTCTTTCTTGTTGTGTTTAAGGTATTCTGAATCAATTTTGAACGTTTTATTAATTTGTGTTTTCTTTCTGTTAAGTTGAAAGCTGATCTTTATTTGCAGAAGATGGTGATCTGACTCAAAAACCCTTTCCTTGTTTTTATGTTTATATAACACTTTTGCGTACAAAAGAGTTATTACGACGGATTCTCCACGGATTGGCGTATATATTGACGAAAACGCTTCACATATGTGGAGTCACTTTATCTCCTCCTAGTGACCTTCCCGGACATGTGTTCCTAAGTGATTCTAGTTTCTAGTAATGTGCTCTATCAGTGGCGAATCTCGTCCGTAGTCAAGGGGGGGAGGCGCTACCCTGAGTGGGACCAGGAAAGCAATTCTGTTTCAAAATCATGGTTTTACAACACAAATTTTATAAATAAATTTTAAATAAAATATATTAACTCACCCAATAAATAATAAACAATGAATAATATTAAATAGTAACCAAATTTGTCAATTTTTTCAAGCGGCAAAATTTGCCTGCATCTGTTGAGTTTTCAGGTCTCCCCGCCCCCATAGATTCGCCATTGTACTCTATTTTCCATTTTTTACGTGGAATTCTGAGACATTCTGCAGTATGCCGGACAAAAGTGGTATTATCGTTGGTAAATTTGCAATGTTCGTATGAGTCAAATAGTGATTGTGTACACGTTTGAGTAAGAGCTGCACGTTGAGATATTTTCATCATACTTAATAAGAAACGGAACTATCATCAACGAAAACGAAGTGTAGAAACACATTCAACTCAGAGTCAGATATGAGCCATTACTCCACACTAGAAGAGAAGCTAAAATGGCCAAGCAAATTAAACCCTAGAAAGTAGTAGTAGATGCAATAAGCACTGTAAATTTGCGTCACGAGGCGAGATGTTAGCAGTTTTATCATATTGATTGATGATATATGAGGAGCATTTGAATGGATGCATTCCGGAGTTAATAAGTACAATAGAACAATACGATCATCTTAATCTGGCACATATGATAAAATATATTTTTCTTTTACATTGCAAATAAAAAAGTAAATGAGGTAGACCGACTAAAAAATAAACTGAGAAGGCAACAATCATAAATTGCAATAAACGTTGCTGTGAAACTAATTAAAACAGCTATTTTATAAATTAGCGAAAACTCCCAAATATGACGAATTATAGAACATTACGCATTGTAAATTTAATGCTGGACTAAAGAGATGTTACTTATGCAAATTTGTTAATTTTTTAGTTTACCATTAAATATAAATTTGTTGATGTTCGATAGATATTATAACAAGTAACCACCTGATTCTATTCTTGTTTTAGGAGAAAGGAATGTCTTGATTTTACCTTGGGGCGCAAAAATGATCAATCTATCACTGCTTAGGATCATTGATCGGAATAGATGGGATGGTCCCTTGCTTGCTCCCGGAGAGTAAATTAGTTTATCCTCCACGTGGTCACACGTATTTTTTTACTGCTTTTTTATAATAAATTGTCCCTCCCATGGCTAAGGGGTTAGCGTGTTAGTGTTAGGTTCAATTCCCGGTGGGGCCAGAAAAAAATTAGTAGCTTTTCACATTAATGTCCCAGTTCATAAAGCTGTGACTACTGATAAGCGAACCCTTCTTCTTCTATCCACCTCCTATTACTTCTAGTATCACGAACTCTCAACTATTACTAACTACTACTGCTAACCCCTCCACGTGGGTCAAGTTGTTGGTAAACGCATCTAGTAACAGTAGCCTACCTTCTATCACTCCATGTAGATAAGCATCAATAGTGTTAGTATATAACCTTCAGTAGCAATAGTGGATTTACAAATACTGCAATAATAATAATAATAACAATAATAATAATGAGTCACAATAGGGTGAGTTCGTATCTTCACTGGCATATTTGAAAAGCAATGGAAATTGCAGATCTGAACACAAATAGGTATGACCACTTACCGAAACCAGTGACGAGTGTGGGAAAAGTCACTATATTGTACGACCAACAGATTCACACCGATCGCACAATAGCAGCTAATAGACCAGATATAGTTATTCGTGACTTCGAGAGGAAGCATTGCCTTTTAATTGATGTATCAGTGCCAAGTGAGGGAAACATCAACTCGAAAGCTGCGGAGAAAACACTGAAATATAAAGACTTAGAGATTGAAATCGCCCGCATGTGGAATGTGAAGACTTCTGTGATCCCAATTATAATTGGTGCCCTTGGCGCGAGACCCAGGGATTTTATCAAATGGCTGACTCAGCTTCCTGGAGCCAGTAGAGATTGTGACACTCGAGACATTGCACTGTTCGGAAGTGCATATATTTTGCGAAAAGTGTTACAAGGCACTCCCATTTCTAAATCTGCCCCTTAGGAAGCTGGATGTGACCCGGAGCAGATGAAAATATTTTACCAACACATAAGATCGATTAGTTGTGAAGAATGTGGATAATAATAATAATAAATTTAACTATCAGCGATAGTCCTGTTCGTATGTAGAAGTGACGAATCGTTGAAGGCGTTGCGGTGAGTCGGCGATGAGACTATGAGGCCCGAGTTGTGCTCGTGTGTGGGAGAGCAGGTTGGCATGTGAGTGTGACCGCAAGCGAAGAGTTCACGCGGGAACAAGAAGGCGGGGCAAAGAGAAGGAGAAGAGAAGACCGCCGCCTCCGGTTCGAACCGGTTCGCGAGCGGGCGCAGGTGAGGGCCTGCAGGGTCCAAGTCTTCCTTCTCCTCCCCCTCGTCTTCCACCCCGCCCACTTCCGCTGCTGCTCACACCCTTCCCTCCCATCATCCCGATTGTGTCGAGGACGCCGCTGGATGCTGTTACGGAGAAGAGGAGAAAAATGCCGTCTGAGCGAGGAAGCAATCAGGAAAAGGAACTTCTCGTATCTTGAGCGTTCCTCGAATACGAACACGTCAACGTCACCTACGCTGGAAGTAACTAAGCGAAGATTAATCATTGAAATTAAATAACATCGAAATATACTTACGGGTTCCTGTCCATATTTGGGTAAGAGAGCATTAACAATCATTTCAGAAAGAGACAATAGGTAGTGTGAACGAATAAAAAATATTCAGTGAGGTGAACTGTAACAATAGTAACACAAACACTAAAAAATTGGTCCGTTCCAAAAACTACACCTATGTAACCCGATATATTTTGACGCGCTGAATCCGAATCCGAGGTCAGAATTGCTCAATCACTCTCTATTTTCTTTAAATCGCGAAAAAACACCCTCAAATATAGAAAATACGAATAACAGGTCGGTACGTAAGAATACATTTAACCCAGTCAATGAAGGACCGAAAACATCAAACTGATACACAACTTCCCAAATATCACATTCACTTAAGTCTCTAAGAATCCCCCTCAAAGATACCCCCCTCTCCCAGTCCCACTCAAATGAGCAAAATATCATTTACGGAAAACTCATCATCTCTGTTGTTAATGATCGGACGGAACTTTAAATTATTGGTATATTTATCATTAAATATGGTACAATATTACTTCTCTTCATTTTCGCGTTAAAACGAACAGTTTTCAAGAAATTTCAGAAAGTATATGGAAAAATCAGTTTATCACATTAATACTTTTGATTTTTGTAATATAATTCTTTTTACGCTGTTATATGAAACAAATCTTCGTATAAAAGTTGTGAGTAGTTTTGTGAATATACTGATGTACAGTTTTATTTATTTACGTGAGATACGAACTTCGACGAGAGGGATTAAAGCAACGAAGTATGCGTCATGGCCGTCACGAATTGTGGCTGAACACTTGTGGGGTTATGTGAACTCCCTTTTGACTCCAATGTGCCCCCTCCACACTTGGGGAGTAACCAGAGAACTCCAGGAGGATCCTGGTCTCCATACTGGATATATTTGTCGTGAATCTGGGAAGCTTTGTTGGAGCGTGAGATGGACGCTCTTCCACCTAATCGTGACTTGGATGAGAAAGTTGGGAAGGAGAAATGTTGGGTTGCCGGGGAACTTATGGTACCGAACCGACATTTGTCTGGAGTAGGTGAAGGAAACTTCGGTCGAACAAGGTATGAATTCGCGCTCTCCCGCTCAATAGTATCGTGGATGCGAAGACGCTACCACGAGACTAAGGCCGTCCTGCGCGGGCGTCAAATGCGTGCGACAGCGCGCGACAACTTCAAGCGACAGGATTCAAACACATTTGTAATTACGAGACTGTCCTGCAACAGCGACAGCGTCACTGTAGCCCTACAAGCGCGACATTCGACGACACTTGAACTTCGAAGTTGCTTGGGTTTTGACGCCCGTCAATTGCTCCATTTTATCCACGACCTTCTTGATCATACAAGAGATCATTGTATAAGTATGAGCACGTTGGTCATGGTTTCATCGCGATCTCGTCCGAATCTTTGTAGGTTAGCTCACGGTTTTGTGCAAATTTCGTGATATAAAAAAAGTCTCTTAATGAAATTTGGATAGAAGAAGTAAACAAGAGACGTCCGCTTTCGGTCCCCTTTATTATTATTATTATTTATTTAGCGCCTAACACTGGCGTTAAACGGTTATTAACTCAAGTGGTAAGACCAAGATAAGTGGCTCTACTTGGTACACCATTTGTGACCTTCAGTCCACGTATCATTGGCAAATATACTTATCAAAGATATCTGGGCATAAATCATGCATCAGTTTATGGCATTCATAATGTAAATCACAAAAAGTATAAAATAAATCATCATAAAAATTTGAGAAAAAACACGAAAACAAGAGGAATATCTTAACAACACTAGCTACATTTTGAAGTAAGTTCATTGGATTTAATTTCATTATTCTTCAGCCCTTACAGCTTCAGACGGACAGACGTCCCTCAATTTCTTTTGCTTCTACTTTTCTTTTATATTTCATGACTAATGTGTTGTTTCTTTTTCAGACCACCTTCTAACGCCCGAAAGGCGGACTCGCTCAGTACTTGGTGAAACATTTTTAAAACAATTAATTCTAAATTAATTAGATTTTCAAAAATTTTAAGTATAAAATTATGTGAATAACACGTTGGAGACGGATTCTGTCTTTGTATTGCATTCATCTCTCATTAGCCCATTTACGTACTGCTTCTTATGGTCCTCTTCCTTTTCCTTCCCATCTTCAATATCTCTCATGCAGTCATTTTCCATTCGCCACTCCTACTTCCGTTCTCCTCTGCCACATCCGTTTCCAGTAAGTCCATTTCCTCCACTTCCTTTCTACGACAAGAAGTCTTCACGTCGCTTTCTTTAGCGTCACCGCATGCAAAACTTAACGCGTTAGAGAACGTGATTGATACCCTCATAAGATGACGCTAAGGCGGCATCGGCAGAAGAAGAAGTTCAACACATTTTCTGTTCTCTTGTATTCATCACTGGTAAAGGGAAATGAAAGCTATAGATCAAAAATAGACGGAAGGATGTTCATTACGGTCGATAAACAACATCCTATAATTACCAATGCGAAGCTCGTAATTACCAACCGAAATAGTTTTAAGATAAAATTTATCAGATAAAATCGTATTTCCTGCCTGTTTATTCTAATTATGAAATGGTGAGAGGCAATTCGTCGAAATGTTTTTAGTAGAAAATGTTCATAGCAATAAGTAAAGAAACACACTGGAAATATTTCTTTTAAATTTTCTAAAACGCCAAACGAAACTGCTCATGGAAAAGGTTTGTACAATCATCAGAGATCAGTGATTGTAACTGAATACGCGTTCACTCTGCGGGTTCTCGCCTACAACTCTAGACTTATTTCTCATTTAAAAAATATATTAGTTTATTCAACCAGGATATAAAATGAAACTGATGGTAATATTTAAGTCATAAATCGATTGTTCCCGAAGCATCGACCCTTTGAAATCATGTATCGCGGAAACATGAAAAAGCACTTTCTTGGTGGTTAATATATATTTTGAATTCTTCAGTTTTAGATACTCATATATCATCGCAAAAAAACACAAAGCTATCTTAATGTAAGTCTTTAAGAGTGCATTGAATAAAAATCGTGACAAAAAATGAAGTCACGACAAAACAGAATTACATCTGAATAATTAAATATGTAGAATGTATACATTTATTTGGCACTTTTAGCATTGGACTGTTTAGACATAAACAGACATAAGGAAACACTACCTGGTGCAGTAAAACTATTTTAAATGAGAAAGATTGCGGAGGATAGCTCTGACGATAACACCACCACAACCAGTGTTCAAGGACATTAAACGAAAATGGCATATTTTGCTGTCGGTAGCTAAGCCCCATTGTAACCTATTCACGCGTAGGATTGTATATATACTCTACTAAAGTCATGTTACTTTATTGATAATAATGCAATACGGCTCCCTAACACGAATTGCCAACTTCTACGAATCCAAGTTGTATCCAAGTAAATATTTATAGTAGTCACAAAAGTGACTATTTGCTTTAAAAACACAAATTAATAACACAACAACTAAGACACGAGATAATATTCGTTCCACACGCTCGACGCAGAAAGAACAGAATAGCATCGGTGACCGATGTTAACCATAAATTTTAAGATTAAAGAAATTCGAAAATTTGCCATATAACGCAAGGTGTACTTATCATTACTCTTGTGGAAGATGTTGATACTTTTGTGTGTGTGGGGCTTTACGGTTTGTCGACATCAAAGGTCATTGGAGCCCTAAAAACTTGTACAGGTAGGGAAAATGCAGTTGCGCATTAGGGAGAGCCAACATGACTCTCCCCGCGTGTGGTACTCGCCGAATGACTCAACCATACCCACTAAAAACCCTCCTGATTTATGAAACATCAAAACATATCTCAAAACATTGAGGAGAAAGAATGAGGGGGGGGACAAAAATTAGATAAATAAAAGACACCCTAGCCCTAATAGTCTCGGGATCGAAAAGAACAAGAGGTGACCAAGGAGGTCAGGAAAGAGAAAGGAAGGTGCCTAGTACAAGTAAGTAGAAGTAATGCCAGACTCAGTACGAGGTCCCGTGTTTGCCAAACACATACTTACTAGATGTAAGTCCCCTGGGGGGGGGGTAGAAGATGTCGAAGAAACTGTTGTTTGCACTGTGCACAAACCCTGTACCAACATCAAAAATAAAAAAAGTGAATTAATAATTTAATGTCAAGAGAGCCTTTACTAACTGTCTATTAACTAATTTACTCCTTCTACTTTACAAGAAACTAATTAACACATTGCTTTCCCGTTCATATTTTTCTTCCTTCGGTTACATTTTCTCACGAATAAAGCAAAGACTTTTGACATATTCGACTTTAAAAAAAAAATACTTCTAGTGGGTCTCAGTACCTAATATTTTACATGTGCTTTTATCATTACGGACAATTTCAACTAGAAAAATATCAGGAAATATTTCAACATGTCATCTCTCGCCATTCCGTCGTAAGAAGAATACATCGCCAGGTTTGCTTCTCGCCAAATTTTGCGCGGTGTAGCTAAAACTGAAGATGACGAATAAGCCAGGAAAAGTGTTATTCACATTGGATTTTATTATCAGTGATCAGGTTCGTAGTGAGAAATTTATTTCTGAGGTCACCTAGTCTTGATGACGTTGACAAAATAAAATTAGTTTTCCATAAAATAATTTTTATCAGTTGAATTTGTTAATTCATTTTATTGATTAATTAATAAATGGTAAATTAACATAATATTTAGCAGATAGAGTATTTTCAATATAACTTGTAAAACGTTTCGGGAAGGGCCCGGGCCCCCGACCTCCCCTCCCCCGTTGATACAAACTGACAGTAATACATCAGTCACACATATTCACAATCCATTACAGTATCGGCTAAGTACAGTAGTTTTATTTGACAGAAATTATTGTTTTAAATTGTGTGATTAGTCCTACATTGCAAATGTGTTGAATTATTCAGTGAATCTACACTTGGAGAAGATATGTGCTAACTTTGAGCCAGGTAAAAATGATAACGAGACGCAAATAGAATCCGGGTCTCCTTTGATCGCAGGGGTGTTAGCCACTACCCCACCCGTTCGTTTTTCGCAACTGTAGACAATTTCCACCCACGCCTAACCCCAGGCTTCTCATCTGCGGAACTCTTTACTCAACTAGCATACTTTAGATAATCCAAACGGTCTGTTCTCAACAGGGTCTTGACATAGGCTGTGCGCATCAGAACTGAATTGGAGAGGAAGATGTAAGGAACTGAAGTTCACGAGTGTCGTTTAAGTTTTTATCATTCAACTGAATGAAAGAATGATAACAACTTTGGGCACCCAATATATCATTTTTTTCTGTTTCTAAAAGTTATGTTGTTCATATCTTTAGAATTCTACCATGTTTTACTTACGTTCATCATTTGGTGAAACTAAAACCGCAAGTAGACTTTAAATAAATAAATAAACATTTTTGTCAAAACACCAGTTGCGAACTGCATATGACCACGTGGAGGACAATAAACTGATTTACTCTCCGGAAACTAGCAAGGGACCATCCCATCAATTCAGATCAAGGGCCCAAATGCATATAAAAGAAGTTAGTTAATAAATACGCAGTTATCAAAATAAATCGTAGAATTAATAATAACAAAAGTGTTCCGCATATGGAAAATCAGCCACTACTCAGAGAAAAACTCGGGTCAGGTTGCTTGGGATTAAATTTTATTTCTTTCTTCCTTTTTATCTACAATATTATGTGTTGGGCCTCTACTCATCTTTTTTATCCGAGTGCGTTCCCTTTCTGTTGCTTTTTTTCTTTCTTTCTTGTGTCCATCTCCATCTGCGTGTTGCTCCGTGTCGTTCCGTGAGGTCGGTCCATCGCAAGTGGAGGATGCGGGTCGCATCCGGTGCCAGCGGCGACGGCGATGGGCGTGAGGGCGCGTGTTTTTGCGCATGCGCATTCCGTACGGGCCTTCGACTTCCTCGGCGATGATGGCCCGCGGCGTCCGCAGGTTGCAGCCAGAAGGAGCGCGAGCAGAAAGAAGGCGAACGAACCCCAAGGAATGGATTGCTTCGGTTGCTTCCTCGCCTCGCCAGCTCACCACTCACATCACGGCTCAGCTCAGACTGCTCTCAGTGCACGTGGGTGGGCGGATATCCATCAGTATCTCTTTCTGCCACGTCTCAGGGGGGAGGAGTTTTCTCCTCCCAGAATACAACTGGATATTTAAAGATTTCTTCGCGGGGAAGGAGGGGGGGGGGGTTAGGCATGAAAGTACCGAGGAGAAAACTAGCAGTCCGGGTCGCAGAGTTTGAAAAAAATGTGTTAAAAAACTCTTAAAATTACCATTGTTTATATTGTTCGTCGAAAAACCGCGACTCATATACTCCAGCTATCCTCATTTGCTCTAACCGATACTTTCGTACGGAGCCAAGTTGGAAGTACTCTGAAACTCATCTTCTTTGACTGCATTCTCTGTAATCTTATGCTCAATATATGATTCTTTAAAATTAGACATTAATCCTGAAATCTTACGTGACGCCTATTTTCATTGTCCAATGAAGACGAATAAAACAAAATTTGCATCAACTTCTACGACATTCCGTTACTGAGAAGGAACAACGTCATCTAATTCTCCCCACTGATGTCCAAAAAAAAAAGTAGAAAGAATTTTCAAGAACATGTTAGTATAGGACGAATACCTAAGAGGTAATTTTTTTAATTGTAAAGATCAATTACTAAGAGTAACAGGTTCTAATAAATACTATGTTATTTGACGATCTCGGCAACTAGGCAGTAGTTACCAGCAACTATTTAGTTGCCTAATGTAATAGGGTCCCAATACATCAATCCAAGTGCTCCGTCACCACATCACGACACTGCAATATCGATGGAACAGGTTTGGATGTGAGATCCAAATTAAAAGGAAGAAAACGTTTTCTCCAATCATTTGGACGTGCAATCCCATCTATAGGATTTGACATCCCATCTATTGGACGTGACGTTCCACTCTTACTAACCAAACTACAAAGTTTGGATGTCATATCCAAATGTTTGGGGGAGGTCCTTTCATTCCTCTGAATTTCGAACACTAATGCAAACCTTGGGTGCCCATATCCATAGTGTTTTCACAGTGCGTGCTCTTCGTGCACTATGATCGGTTACCACACCGTGCGATCACCAAGGTGACGAAGGTCACTCAGCCGTTGAACCTTCACGCCTCCCTTGCGTGCAAAAGCAACGCATGAATGTCTGCCTCTTCTTCGTTTCTTTTTTTCTCTTCCTCTCTGCAAACACTACGTACACATTAGAACCACAGCGTAATCGCATGCGGGAAAGCGACTTTCGACCCTCCATACGAGAACACACTCAACTTGCAGATCGTGTGCAAAACATGGAAGGGGATGCGAGATGATGATGATAATAATAATAATAATAATAATAATAATAATAAATTTATTGTCAAAAAACAGTACAAACAGCGTATGACCACGTGGAGAACAATAAACTAATTTACTCTCCGGAAGCAAGCAAGGGGCCATCCCATCAATTCCGATCAAGGGCCCTAAGGCAGAGGCGGATTCAAAAATTTCAGCAAAAGTTCCTAGATAAGATAAAAAGTTAGCTG
>NNCF01125941.1:353215-487624 GCA_002313205.1 Laupala kohalensis
TATAAAGTTCCTTGTATTACTAATGCTACACAGACAAGAAGGCTGAAGTCAGTCGCAATAACTGAAAATAAAAAAGATCTCGGAAATATGGACTGAAGCTGTGTTAAACTAGAGATTCATCATTCATGTAACAAATACACCAAAAACAGCTACATTCAAATAGAGAAAAGTATTGACAGCATATTTGACTAATTGATATGAACGATTACATACTATACTTTACTAAAGGTGAGGTACATCAACAGGATTTTTTTTTGTAATCAATGTTTTGTTATTCGTTATGAAGCTAGATATAATGAATATGGTGAAGGAAAAATTAAAATAATATTGCTTTAAAGAAGAGAGTATTCATTTTGGAGAATTTCCTAACCTAAATCACTGTTTGCATAAACCATCTTATATTCAAACCCACATTTACTACATGAAATAAGTGAGATTTTATACCTCGTTTGTTTGATTTGTCATTCAATCCAGGTTTCTTAAATTTCCCATTACGCAATGATATACAGCAACATAATTAAAACCTTAATCATTTTAGAATGAAGCGATAATGGTATTATTTTCTATTTTGCATTATGGGTAATACCACATAAGAGTATGCCCGGGTTGTATGGACTGGTCTGAAAACCTTAATTGAAAATATTTTTTACGTTTCTACGTCTGAAAGTACAAGTAAGTACTCAACAAAAAAATTTACTGCCATTTTACTTTTTATTATTGTTCCCGAAAAATACTCCATACTTCTTTCAATGCCCATCACACGAGTTTCGCTTCTAAATGTAATTAATAACCAACATACTCGTTAGTGAGAGCCTAAAATCAATTCTCTCCCTCTAAGCTATTTCAAGACACTTCATAAGCGTCTTTCCGAAAATCTGAAAGGAGACAAAAATTAACATATAAAATAGTGAGTTTTGACGAACAGTTTAAGAAAGATATCGTTTCCATGAAGTATTACAAGTTTCGTCACCGAACACTTTTGAAGGTCAAATACTCTACAGTGAACGAAACTTCTTTCGTTAGCTTGGAAGTATATTGGTAATACTGAGCATGAAGTTCAAGAATGTCAATGCTCTTGATAAAGCCTGAACACGTACGTCAAGTGATAATTTATCACCGGGAGATAAAAGCCACAGGCAGAATTAGATTATATGTTATCCGTGAAAATGTATGGAAATTTAAAAATCAATAAGGGAGGAGTCGAATCAGTTTGTTGCGTTACTGACCCGCAGAAGAAGGAGAGAACCCTCACTTCTGGTCAAAAATTAATAAGGTTTTTGTTATATTATTATTTGTTTCTATGTTTTGAATTTGTCCCATGGATTATTACGCTTTATTAATTATTTAACACATGCTAAATTAACAATATACGGATAAAATTTGTAAAGTAGAAAAATACAAAAAAAATAAGACGGATAAAAAAAAGATTTTGTTCTCCTTTTCTTTTAAAAGGTCATAAAATTCCAGTTTTGCTGCGATAAATATCTGGCCACCTTAAGCTGGATTCACTAAAACATTACCGGAATTTTGGCGGAGCGAGGAGGTTCTCCGAATAAAAGTACATAAAAGTGAATTATTTGGGAGATCTGTTGCTTGGAAATCGGAAAGAAAAGTAATCGATTGAATTATTTGAAATTTCAAAGATGTGACTCTCCTTGAGGATTAATGCAATAGAAATGCAAAATATGGTTAATACTGATGATTTGCAAGAGCAGGAAAACAATGAAAACTGACTGCTAATCGGTAGATATGAATCTACACTCACATGACAGCTGACTGTGAAGATATCTAAAGTGTCCGCCAGAGTTCGATTGCGTCATGTGACGCGGACAAGCCACTGAATTATAATCTACGTACCCGAATCTTAGAAGCAAAATTATATAAGATCTGTGAAAAACATTGTTTTCAAGTATATAACCTAAAATTGAAAAGAAAACCAACGAATACAAAGGTCTTAACTATGAACTTTATTTCTGAGTAAAGTGTGTGTTCTTTCAGCCTGGATTTTAAAATACATCGTAATTGCGCACATATTAGCTTACAATACTGAAAACTGTGTTGTGTGAACTATTGCATGTTTCCCTAGTGGTATTTAAATTTTGAAATTAACAAAAGTGAAAGTTTAATATCACGAAAGTAGAGAAATATCATAACTAACATACGAATTTAGAATATTATATAAGAAGTCGGGGTACCTCTGGGTAAAATCTAAAAACGTCCAGACCTCTTGACAGGTGTTGTAATACCCTTCGTAGGGTAAACTATATCAATTCACAGGACAATCTTTTCTTTGAATGATGTAATTGTTTGCATGTTTGTTCAACAATGGAAATAAATATTTTATCTTTTATAATTTTGCGTATAGGTCTTAAATAAAATTCAATTCTTATTTGCCAACATTTCGACACCTATCGTGTCTTCATCAGGGCTATATAATTAACAAACAACAAAGAAACATTTACACTTAATATACAATACCTTCTATATACAATCTAATTCTACAATCATCTATCATTTTTATAAATAATAACAATATCCAGATTGGTAAACCAGGATCTAACAAATACAAAACTATGACATATGTGAATGGATTGTCTCAGCCTCTTGGACGAGTGTTACATAATCCAGAAACAAAAATTGTATGCGAAAACAGGAATACTGTGGGGAACTTAGTGTTCAGTAAAATTAAACAAAAAACTGAAAAGTCCAAAGTCAGTGGTGTGGTATATGAAGTGCCATGTAAAGACTGTAAAAAAGTGTATATTGGTGAAACAGGACAACATCTGGAAAAAAAGACTGTCACAGCACAAGGGTGATAAGAAGAAAGAATTTTCACAATGTGCTTTAGGGCAACATGCCAAAACCTATAATTATAATTTTATTTTTGATAAAACAAAAATTCTTGATTTTGAAGCAAAGCACATATAGAAGGAAATTGAAAGAAATGATTAGTATAATAAAAAGCAATGAAACGTGCAATAAAAAATGGGATGTAGATGCACTAAGTAAGGTGTACACTAACTTAATAATTAATTATACTTAGCAGAAAATATGTTTGTTTGGTTGTTTTTTTTATCTGTAAAATGTATTGAGATATATCTTTGTAAAAATACATTTTGGTATATTCATTAGTTATATCAATAGAGTAATGATGGGTATTTGTTTTTAATTATATAATTTTAATGTGTGTTTTGTTTGAATGTATATTGTTGGTTTGTTTTGATATAACTGGTTTAAGATGGTATGTCTGTGTGGGTTATTTGAATTGTAACGGTTGGGCGTTAGTTGCTCAGATGTAGTTGGCCTGAGTATGTTTAAATATTAGAGGTTATGAGTGGCTGTTGTGATGGTAATGTAGTGTTTCGGTTTAAAATGTATGGAGTATTATAAGGTATGTACAAAAATGATGGATGATTGTAGACTTAGATTGTATATAGAAGGTATTGTATATTAAGTGTAAATGTTTTTGTTGTTTGTTAAATATATAGCCCAGATGAAGACACGATAGGTGTCGAAACGTTGCCAAATAAGAATTGAGTTTTATTTAAGACCTATACGCAAAATTATAAAAGATAAATATTTATTTCCATTGTTGAACAAACATGCAAATAATTACATCATTCAAAGAAAAGATTATAAAAGATGAATCAAATTGAGTTCGAAAGAAAAATGGAATATGATAAATATTTATATTTTTATCTTTCATTTGTAACATCTTTTTAAATTTTGATTGTCTAGTAATGATTGTTTTAAGTTGTTTTTCAAATTACGGAAACACAAAAGTGTCTGCTACTTTTTAAAATAAAATAACAAAAGAATTTTATTATATCTTCGTCCATCTTATGTTTTATTGTTTAATATCAATATGATTCAGGTCGCCTGAGCAATAGAGTAAATCTGTATTGTATTGGCGTCTCGTGCTTTATAGGCATGGGGATGCGACCATACTAGAGCATAGTAAGCATAGATATCCTCATGCCGCCAATTTGGTTCCAAACTCGGCTTGTGCGTGTTGCGTGTTCCACAAAAACGCATCAACAAAAACATTGCTTCGGACCACTTCGGATTATGTTTACAGAATAAATTGAGTTAACAATGAATTTTTTTAATTATTGGTAGGCTTAAAAGGGAATTTAATTCGTGTTTGCAAATACCGCTAATAGGATGAAAGCGTCAAATAAATATGATTCATTTTGAATTTCACAATTCAAGAACGGTTATTTAGTTGTCCATATAATGGGAATGAAAATATTTTCTCACGATTCATGAGTAATTGAATCCTGTAAACTCTTCACAATGTTCACGAAGTAAATGATGTTCATAAATGTGAGTAAAATTAGTTTGCTGTCCTCCACGTGGTCATACGCAATTTGTACTGTTTTTGGACAATAAATTTATTATTATTATTATTATTATTATTATTATTATCATTAAATGATGTTCGTATACGTCGGCCATATTGTCAACCGCTTTCAACGTCTGTAGATTGGAACTGAAATGGCGGCATGACAATACTCATTCTTATAGTGTCTAAGACCATACAGTTACGCATACCCTCTCAGACAGCTCTCAGATATCAACATAACCACAAATCCAGACCAGAATCTCCCATGACTTCTCTCACTAACGTTTCACTAATATCATACGCAAACACAAAATATATAAACACAAAATTTTTATAGCTCGATATATTTATTTTTGTGATTTTTCTGTAGGTATCATTTCTACTTGTCTTACGATTTTTTTTTTTTTTTGGCTTTAGGGCTGGTCAACATCGAGGTCATTAGAGTCCATCCTCATGAAAAAAAATAACAAGATTAAGGGGAAAAAAATTCTGGTAAGTGATGTTGTCGCACTAAAGAAACCTGTCTTTGAGACCATAGAAGTACGCAGAGATGACAACAAATCAAACATATCGAAAATATTTGTCTTTCAGGTCATTGTGAATGCATGTAAGCAAGATCTTCTGTTTTCAACACTTTATTGAGTGAAAAATATATTGTGTTTTCAATAACGAATTACCATTATTCTAGTTTACTTCCTCTGCACGCGTAGTAAAAGAGTGAAATGGATGGCTGATGACAAATTTGATATATATGATTAAAATATAACATTTAGACGATAAAATATAACTCTATAACATTTAGATATTACAATAACTCTACTGTCGCTACGCCACTGGTTCGATTCCCGATGACATTTGCGCACTGATTTTTGAAAATGGTTTATGTCACAAATCAGCTCCTAATATCTGTTAGGGAGCTGTAATGAACGAAACCTTAATTCATGCTCTCACATTGCTAAGGAAAATCTTAATCATACGCTGAGCAATTGGCAATGCGGAAACGGCGCATTTCGACAAATCTGGCAATGTGGCTACCAACTGAAGGAGATAAAGTTGGAACACTTTCGAAGTTCAATCTGCATTGCGCAAGTAATAATTAGACGTTTCCTAAGTATACGACGTCTAATTATTACTTATTTCATTAGTTCAACGTTTCTTTTAAATAATTTCTATACATGATCCTTTAAGTTACGCTATTTTTAGTTTGTTCATTTGTGAATGAAAGTATTCAATAATATATTCACGAGGAATTTTTTAAAGTCTTTGTAATTTCAATTAACCCATGTAAAAATATTCAATATTGAATTAAAAAGTAATCAATTCTACAAATATTTAAAGAAAACGATACAAAAAGCTATTCGAGAGTTTCCAATTCTGACCGAAAAGTAATAGTGTTATGAATTCACCATAGCATTGTTTACGAAGCTCACCAAAATATGGTAAGTTGGAACTATGTAAAAGTATACTTGATTTTAATAATAATATTGAATGCGAAATGGATATGCCTTAAGTTGTCTAATTTATATCCACACAATATTTTCTATAAAAATACATTCACACAGCATCTAGATTTATCATATTATATATATTTGGAGCACAATATTTAATACCGAAAAAAGTTATATGCACTTATTGGTTTAAACTAACAGTATTCGTAGCAATGAAATAGCGTTCGTATGATTGGTAAGAATAGAAATAAGGAGGATGAAAAACCACGTCTTTATTACACTTTGATAGTTTTAGACACGGTAGAATGAACAACTAAATAATAGCTGTATTACTCTAATGATAATTAATAACCGATAAAGGACGGGTTAAATATAATTTTGTTGTAAAAACAATGATTTTTGTGTAATTAAAAAGATCTTATAATTTAATCGCATGGAATCAAAAAGGAAGAGCGATATGTTTTACTCGGGCTGTTTGTCGAGTTTTTCAACAAACATTATATCTCATCATGGTAAAAATACATTTGACTGAGAGAAATAAAGCTCCACTGTGACTACTGTCACTACGGCGCTTGTTCGATTCCCGGTGATAATTGTCAACAGATTTTTGAAATTGGTCTATACCATAAATCGGCTCGAAAGATCTGCTTGGGAACTGTCACCTTCGATTATGAAACCTTTTGATAATGCTCTGTCATGCTTAGGAAAATCTTAAACACGCTGAGATATTGGCAACGTCGCACTACGACAAATCTGGCAACATTGCTAGCAACTGAAGGAGATGAATTTACAACACTTTCGGAGTTCAATCTCCATTGTGTTGATATATATCCTAAGAATACGATGTCTCCGTACATTTTAATACTTTTGATCAACATTTCTATAAAATAATTTCTATACATCAAGTCGTAAATTACGGTGTTTTTAGATTGTTCATTTGTGAATGATAGTATACAATAATATATTTCATGACGAAATTATGTTTATTTCTGAAAACTGAAATTACCCTATGACTACATTCTTAAATATTCCATTAAGAAGAAAACAATCTACAAAAAAAGTACAGAGAATCATGATAAAAATCAAGAAAACAATTCTAGAATTTCTCATTTATTACAATTATTCAATACTTTGTTGTATTGAAGTTACGAGAAATACGTGTGATATGATTATACACCAGATCACTGTTAACTGAACTCCCCAAAAGTTAAGAAATTTGTAATAGCAAACTCCATTTTAATAAGGATATTGAGTAGAAAATTGATATGCTTTAAATGATATAATTTATAACCAAACAATAAAAATATATTAATATAGCATCTCAAATTTATCTTCTAATACTTTTGGAGCACAATGTTCTGTTCAGAAAAATGTTATATGCACTTTCTGTATGTCTTGCTACGAATTGAAATTATTCGGAAAATATTATAACTTAGAAAATAACTAAATTCGAGATTAATTATTTGAATAGACCGCCTCCCCGTGTTACATTTTCATATGTACGCACAAACTGAAATAACGCTTTATTAAATCTGGAGGTAAACTCTTCGATAAATAAATATCGTAACGGACACGTACATAAAAGATCGAATCGGAGGGGCGTAGAAAGCACACCGATAACTGATCACAGTATCCATCCGCTGAACGAGGAGCTGAGCGCAACAGGAAGAGGCCTTGGTTCGAGGTCCCGTTACGCGTACTGCAACCGCGCGCCACACGTAACCCCAGCCTCTGCGCCCCAGGGCGTGGAGTGAGAGAGAGACTCTTCGTCACGCGGTGGAAGGGTGGGGGCAAGGGGAGGCCACCCACCTGCCACGAGTGGAGGAGGCCCCGACTTCCGCCTTCCTGGCTGCCCTAGGGCGCCGCACCCCCTCGGTGGTATGGGGGGTGGGGTGGTGGTAAGTCAGGAATTCACATATGACGTCATGAGACACTATACACTTACTAGTACTGAAGACGTACGTGCGACCCTTGTGGGCAGCCTTCTATTAGTAGTCATATATATATATATATATATATATATATATATATATATATATATATATATATATATATATATATATATATANTTCAAATATATATGAGTATATCAGAGCGGAACCAACTTTATTATAATAGAGTTGTATTCCATTCCATCACGGATTCCCAAGAGTAGACAACTTGATTGTTTTCTATGCTTCCTGGTGCAAAATGAAAAATATACGTTTCGTTTTCAATATCTACTTCTGCATGAATGCGAGAAGACATCTCGCCGCCATCAAAAAAATTTCAAATTTGGACAAGGTGACGGAAAATTCCGGATATTGGAACTAAAATCCGGACATTAAATAAAATGATTGCTGCCCTTCACAGCATAAAATAATTTTTACATGTTACTATGTGTTATTAATTTCAAACGACAAAGTGCTTTCAAAGTAGGTACCGTTCGTTTTCAAAGAAATAAATTTAAAATAAATTGTCTATATTCAATTCAAATACAAGTACAATTAAAAAGAAACACATTCTAATTTTATTTCTCTCATAAAAAATGAAGAACTGAAGTGTTAACACCGCGGAACAGAAGATAATTCTAGTTACAAAAATTATCTTAAAATTATTGGAGATATTATAGTTTACGTTCTCGAGACGATTAGTTTTGTTGTTTGACTGAATTAAGAAACCAGGGCAATTTAGAAAACCCCGCCCGGACGCTTCCGGGACACCCTTCAAACTAGGAAAAATCCGGGGAATCCCGGACGGAAGATAATGTCAACCAGACAAAACCTTGAACCTAAGTCCCATTTACAAATATTATATTGTTATTACTTTATTCTACTAAATGTAGGGATATATATTTTAAATAATATTTTTATTTTCTTACGGCAGGCACACTAGTAAGGTTCATAGTCAACAGTCATACGGGTAAAGATTCACATCTACTGATTAGCAGCCAATTTTAATTTTTTCTACTCTTATAATTCACCAATACTAAGCATTCTTTGCATTTTAGTTGCAACAATCCTTAAGAAGAATCCTTTGAAATTTCAAATAATCAATTATTTTCAATTTCCATAACGCAGACATTCCAAATTATTCACTTTTTTTAATATAGACACGCCACAGAAATAATTTAAGATGGATACCTTAAATATTCAATATTTCGTTTGATTCGATACTGCTGCATACAATTCTTGTCCGCATGTTTTAAATTCTTCAATCCCGTAACTTACCTCAGATAATAGTTTTCATTCCCATCCATTCGCGAGACTTCCGTTGGAAATAGCTGTATTCAGTTACTAATCCTAATGGAACATCTAATTAAATGAGAAAATTACATTTCATTATTAAATTACAAAATTACAATTACGCGTTCAAATTATTCGACACTTGAAAATCTTCGCATAGGTTTCTCGTTCAGATGTTAATTTCTCGTGACAGAAATCTCTTCGCAAACAAAACATAAAATGAAGAAGATTCTAGTGAGAAACAACCATAAACGTACATGACTAATTAGAAAGCAGATTTTGGTTAATGTCTGTCATGAAAATAAATCAAAGTGTAAGCAGTGCAATGAATGTAAGTGGTGTAAGCAGTGTAAGCACTGCAACAGTACGGTTGCTATTTGTATGAGCAATGGAAAAGAATTTCACATGGTTGGATCTACTTATTTTATCTAGTGTATAATTATACATGCGTATATTGTGTGTGAAAACGCACATAAATATTTGGAAAATAATGAAGGAAAAATTTCTTTTAATTTCGAGGGGAGGGAATGATCCTCCTCCCCTGCTAATGATCATAGTTTCCTCACGGTAATGTTCAAATGCTATGATTCTAAATTCGATGTGACATGGGAAGTCAAGTTTCTTATCTTGACCATTATGAATCTCGCCCTAGCACTATGGTAGGAGAAATTATGATCTTTTTCGATTTTCCATTACTTAAAAAGAAAAGAAACTCTACAGTTATATTTTTAAAGATGTTACCGAGGTAACAACATCAAAAGTTCTTTACTTCCAAATTAATATACATAATAAACAATGTAAACTCGTAAAGGACGAATGATAAATAAATATAATTTCGATACTCTGGAATGCGATATCAATTAACACTCATTATTGATCTTGTTACTTGTTTCATCCCAACCACTAAGTGAATACTATTAATATCAAATAAATACTGCATATTTTAGGGAAAACTAGAATGACCAGAATAAAATTATATTTAATTTTTTCCAATTTTCACAAATTAAAATAATGCTTGACTGAACTGAAGACTGAGTCAGTGATCGTAGAATTCAAGTACCGGGTCTTGCGTTTTTATCTCGTTTTTTCCTTCAGACATATTTCTAATTGTTATATGTTTCTCGTGATTATATTTTCAGTACTTAGAAAACATGCAGGTTATCAACCACAGTAAAATATTCCAAAAGGTTAAATCGGATATTAATAGATTTTCGGTTTTCACTGTAACTTTAATTTTCGTAAAATGGTTACTCGTTTTACAATGGGCCCTTGATCGGAATTGATGGAATGGTGTCTTGCTTGCTTCCGGAGTAAAATAGTTTGTCGTCGTCCACGTGATCTTACGTAGTTTATAACTTTTTTTTCTATTATATATATACAAATATTTCGTTAAACATTATACTATAAAATTATTTATTTATATTATAAAATTGATACTTATGTTTCGATCTATGAATAAAATGACTTATAAGGAACCACCTTGAACGTGCCTCCAACCCCTATTTTCTCTCGTAACGAACAGAGTTGGATGTGTGAGCTAGAATATTTCTACAACAACACAATAGTCAGGAACTTTCGGAAGTTTAAGTTACAAACAATTACAATAGGAAACAAATGTTTTGCGCACACTTCCGGTGTTTGTAACAGCAGAATTGCAGCGTGTGCATGACACGAGAGACAAAACAGTGAATATTTACACAAGAATACGAACGAAAACTCGACGATTGAGAAATAGAAAATGAAAAGTTGACGATGAATATTTATTAGAATCAGCAAAGAAATAGATAAGGAAATACAGCAGTGTTTAATTTATGTCGTAAGATTTCGAGACCAAGAATGCTTTGTTCTGAGTAAAACCATGAGATATCGCCAAAGATTATGAACTGGAGTACAATGAATATATCGATTTTTGAAAATTAAAAGTACAAAAAACACGAGAACTCATCCTCCTCTCTCTCAACGGTCGTACACTGGACAAGTAAAGTGCGTACTTAAAATAAGGAATTAACTTGTAATTCTACCAACGCTAGTTCTACCACATCAATAAAATGTCTGAAATCGGATAAAGTAAACAAAGTAACATGCACTTATTGTGATATCGACCTGAGAGACACACCTCACCAGACATTCAAATGAAATTTCACTTTTTCCGAGGTATTATGCATTAATCACGAAGCCGTACAAATTAAACCATATTTTTTCTTCATTATAATTCATAATGTTGTAATATAAAACAATTACAATAAAAAACAATTATAATTCTCCGAGATTTTACTAACTCGAAACGCTAGTCCCACCTTACAATCTGGACGACCGAGCTCTTAAGAACATTATTTTGTCGTTTGTTTTGACATCTGACTGAAACTGAAAGAAACATGTGACGATACGGTCTAGAAATACATACCGACGATCAAAGTATGTAAACATAATTCTATGTAATATTCTTCCGGGAGCAATAAGAATACACCTAGTCCTGATCACAGACAATACAGAAGAAATATATCGTTTTATACCATATACGTGAAATCATTGTTTTCTAAAATTTCGGTACAGGTGAAAATGGTGACCGTCAGACCCCCACCCCCCCGGATAAAATCAGGAGTCCCGGGTTCGATTCCCAATTCGTCGCCATTTTCACCTGAGTGAAAGTTATCATACATCTTCTCCACGTGTAGGTTCACGCAAGAAATATGTACATTGTTTTCTCAATTTAGTCACGAGGTCACGTAGGCACACCAACAAAAACGTAGAAAAATTTTCGCGAAAAAATCGACGAAAACCGAAACCGACGATAACTGAAACCAATGAGAGTCGATGCATTTCCGCATCTGTACGAATTAACTGAAGCCAAAGGGTAGGTCTCGCTAAACCTCGATAGAACAAGGTGGCACAGAAAAACGGGAACTTTTGGCAGGTACATAAAAATAGAATACATGTAACAACAAAAATTTTTATTGACAGTAATTGAACCACTACAACTTGCCTTTTAAGAAACAACAATCCAAATTATCAATTACTGAAAATTACGTTCTGCAGATGGCGTCCTTGTCTATGTATACATTCTTCTAATATGTTGTTCAGCTACAACATTTCAGCTGGGACACCACGAATTTCGTCTTCAATTCTTTGTTTCAATTCATCCAGTGTCCTTGGCCGAGTCGTGTAGACCCGACTCTCGAGGAAGCCCCACAAGAAAAAATCACAAACGGATAAATCCGGTGATCTTGGCGGTCAAGGAATGTCATCGAATCTGTAGATGACACGATTACCAAACAATTCTCACGCGATTGATTGCCTTGCAGTGTGCGATGTCGCACCATCCTGCTGAAATCAGGTACGTGAAGTTGTGGGAAATGGTTCAATGCAGGTGCAAAAAAGTTTGCAACATCTCAACATACCGATCCGAAGCGACAGTCGCTGTGATCCGGTCTTCATTTTCGAAAAAGTAAGGTCAGATGACCCCGTGTGACGAAACTGCACGCCATTCTGTGACTTTGCTGGCGTGTAAAGGGCGTTCATGACCTTCTTTAGGGTTGCTGTCTGCCCAGTAACGGTAGTTCTGCTTGTTCACATAACCCGTAAGATGGAAATGGGCCTCAACTGACAGCTTGTCCAGAAATTCATTTATGTTTGTGATAATTTGCTGTCAATTGTAATCGCAACTGATCGTTCTCCTTCAGTTGTTGCTCAATTTGCAGCTTGTACGGATGAAAATTTAAATCAAAACGGAAAATTCGGCGAACACACTCTTGGGACACTCTGACCGCTTGCTTACGAACTGAACGCCGTGGGCTCTGTAAGATTTAAACGCGTACAGTTTCGATATTCTGTTGAGTACGAACACTTCTCGGTCGTCCTGTCTGGTTCAGCTCTGAAAAAGAAACAGTCTCTTCAAAGTTTTGAACCCAAGTTTCACATCGCGTGTTTGGAAGGAACGCGACAATGACACCTTAATTTGAAAAAGCGACGAAACTCCCTCTGCGCACCTTCTAAACTATCGTCGGTTTTGTAAAACGTTTTTATCGCGAGAGCACGCTGTCTACCGTTCCACTCCTGAATGGCGTGATTGTTTACAGCTCACAGTGCCCCTTCCGTAGTGCTGCCAACTGCATGGCTGCCACTACGCACCTCAAAAGTTCTCGTTTTTCTGCGTCACCTGCTACTATCGATAGTCTTCGATTGTGTGGACTATCGAGACTGTCGATATCTTGACTTATAAAAACGAAGAAATTACTTACAAAACCTTAAGAAGAATAACAGAATTTTGATAATAAAAACGATTTTCTATATTTAGTAAATAAAATGTGACGTTTTACACAAATACTGGTCCATGTGCTCATTCCACTTCCTCTCTGTCATTGGTTCGTTTTTCATCCAAAATGCTATCGGAAGAATTTAATTGCTTTAAATTGGACGCCCGTCAATCAAATGCAGGTTGTATAATGACCGTGGCTCATTTCCTGCAGACTATTCCTATAGTCCTGAAGTCTTAACCAGTGCTAAATATATACAATGCACACTCACTATGATACAAAATATGTTACAACCAAAATATTTTGTTTTCATTTTAGTGAAGCAAAAAATAAAACTAGCCACATTTTAAAACTATATTAATTCATCAAAAAAGAAAAAGACTTTCAAAACCATTTTTCATGCGTAAACTACAAACGCTTTTTTCTTCTAAAAAAAGGCGAAATGGCATTTCATCTCTTTAAACTCAAACTTTTCACTATAATGATATCGATAACAATCGATGGTCGATGGAAAAACTATCGATAGTTTTCGATAGCCACGCTCTCGAGGTTTAGCGAGCCATTCCATGGGGTCTAATTCTGAAAAGAGGAATACTAGAAGCAAAGGGGATAGTTCACCGAGATGAGCGAAGCGAACAGAAGCGGAAACCAAAGCGGTGACGGCAAAATCACTTGGCAAAGAAAACAGCGAACCTCTTCGTTGGCAACATATGCGGACACGACGACGGCGGCGACGGCGGAGGCAGACGAAGGCGGTGGCCCTGAGCGCACATCCGCGTTCTTGACGCGGCGCTCATCCGACCCCTCTCCTTCTTCTCATCACCTCTCACCTCCTCCTCTCCACCCCTCCCCCGCCCTCCTTCTCACTCCCCGAAACCTTGGACATAGTACTCTGCGAATGCGCGCAGAAAATACACCTGGTTAAGGAGATCCACAAGGAACACACATAGGCACGAGTTCCTCTTTTTCCTTTCCTCTTCGGTTTACGAGGAACCTGCATTCCAGTAGCTAGTAATGAGTTTCTTTATTCAACCATTTTTAAACTAAAACTATAGTAATTTCAGGTTTTTATTTCAACAAAATACGAACTTCAACTTACTCAGATTACATATATCTTGGATTAATAAAGTTTACATCCCAAGGATATAATTAACAGTGGACAACAATTAACAGTGGATAGTCATCTGTATTAATAGTGTATAGTTGTCTATTATATATATTGCGGATTGTGAAGTAATAAGTGACATAAAGGTGAAAAAAATAAGAGAAAGAGGTAAAGAGAATAATCAGACTACTAAATAAAAGGGAGACTTGAATTTTTGAAAGAAGGAAACGCAAGACTTTCAGTAGCCGGAAAACGAACGAACAATGCATACAATTGGAGAATTGGACTTCTGTGCCAAAGTATTAGCTATATTATTTTTTAGAAACATAAAAAAGCATTAAATTGTTATTTAATAGATTCTCGGCTATCGTCTTGTTAAATATCTCATTTTCCTAGCTTCCACGTAGCTCGAATGGCAATTGTTACCAGCCTGTTTCTCAGTTCAAGTTCATAGTTTTTCTCTCTTGCGGGTGACGTTTGAATCATGACACACATTTTCAACATGTAGCAATAGCGATTCAAGAACGAGTATTTACATACAGAATTCAGAAAGTGACGCGAATAAACCTGCAGGAATGCATTTCATTCTTTCATTCTTTTTTCTGTTTAAAAAAAATAGTTGTTGTTAATTATGACAACCATACAGTTTTTATGTTATGTATGTTTCTTATGTCTGATCCATTTTCTGCTGCGTCATTTTTCTTCATGTTCACGTTGGCCGACTCTTTCTATAGCAGACGTCTTATATCTGCGAAAAAGTCTCTTAATATCCCTATTTCTAACACACAATTTCAAATTCATCAAGCAGTTTTGTTTTATTTGTTAAACCCAAATCCAGCAAGTATTCACTAAAAGAATTGTATAAAGAACGTACTATCGTTTTTATTTATAAAATCACAAGGCCTTTTCAACCACTTGGCGGTAACCATCAATGCTGTAAACAAATATATAGAAAAGTAATTTTGTGACTGACATATTAAATTTAGGTCTGGGAGGAAATTGTGTACAGTTGTGGAAGGTGAACGGGTGGTGTAGTGGTTATTAAAGCTGCGATTAAAGCAAAAGTCCCGGGTTCCATTCCCGACTCGTAGCCATTTTCACCTGACTGAAAGTTATCACAAATCTTCTCCACTACACGGAAGAAGTATATGCATATTAAATTCGTCGAAAATTATATATAATATATTGAAACATTAATTACTAGTTGTCACAAAACACAAAATTAGAAAGAAATACTGAGAATATAATAATTTTCAACAAGGAAAATTATTAATTATATTACGTTGAATGAAAATGTGAGACGGACCGAGATTCGAACTCGGGATTTAAGCTTAACGCGCTATTGCGCATTTAGGAGATTTCTGTATGAAGGAAAATCATTGTTCCAAAATAAACAAATACTTATAAAAGCAATAATGCGAATGTAATGGCTCATTGAAACATTAATTCCTTGTTGCTAAATCAGTCAAAGAATTTACGGAAGAGAAAGAAACATGTCTTTATTTATAGAGCGAACTTGAAATAGGAACAAAGCGATCGTTCTCTCCGTTTGCATTTCCTAGTCGGAACCGGAAGCACTGGGATCATCGACCTGAATGGAAGTCGACGGCAATCGATATGATTGGACACGAAGCCGTCGCGGCGCGGCGCGGCGTCGGGAGGCAACGTCTAAAATAAACACAAGAACTCCGGAAAATGTGTCCGCGAGGAAATATTCGATCGGACGCTACTAGGCGGATTCCAACCACAAGCGGGGCACTCACGACAACACAATGAACAAAGCTCAGTTGTGACTGACATATTAAATTTAGGTCTGGTGTAGTGGTTAACACCCCTGCGATCAAAGTAGAGGTCCCGCGTTCGATTCCCGGCTCGTCGCCACTTTCACCTGACCGAAAGTTATAAAAAAGCATGTTTATGATATTTGAATATAACTTTTTCAGCGTGTTACATTTAGTATTTTGTTACTTTTACATGACCCTGCAGTTGACGAGCCCTACAGTCCCACCAAAATAAAAATAAAATTACATTTAGTACGATATACAAACTTTTTTTTTCCCTTTTATATGAATATGACACAACACCCCTTATAAGACACCACTAAGACATTCTGCAATTGCAAGTCCTGGACAAATCTTATAGAAGAACATATGTATAATTATCAAACACAATTTAACAGTTCTAAACATATTCATCCTCACAACCTTGCAAAGTTTGCACCCTATCTTTATATCTGTCCATTCAACTACAGATTGCAGAAATAAATATTTTCCGCCCTCAACTCTATGCATTTGCTTCATAGTCTGACATCAATAAGGCGCCTCCAACACGAACGGAAATGCTGTGTAGCAATCTGTACACACAACTTAATGTTTATATTCATTTTTTTTCTCAGAATTTTCAATTTAAAGAAACCGAAGTGGAGCGAGGTGTGTAAAGTCGGAATGAGATGTCCACAGATTGAATACTTTGGGAATAGAAGCCCAAGACAATTCTCTACTTTGGATTCACTTCATTCATTTGTTCGTCATTTATGTGATAAAAAATTGCTTCACACATACAACACGCAAAAATTTGATACGAATTGACACTCCTGGAGTCAAAATCAGAATTTTACATCGGTGTTGCAACACTACAAATATGATTCACCGGGTAGAGGCGTACCCCGCGTTAGGCTCAGGTCTACTGTTATTATTTATCTGGAATTTTTAGTAATTTTAATAGTTGCGATTAGTTAGAAATATTTGTGAAAACCACAGCAGCTCTGTCAAATAACCTCATAGTAATGAGGAAACATAAGTGTCGTGGTTTTGGATTTTCATTGATTGATAAGTTTCATTGATAAGAGACATTTATCTGAAGAACGTGAAACAAACCCTTGCGGAAAACCTCACAATATGCAAAGTAGAATACGTCTCATTCCACTCTCTCCCCTATCTGAAAAGAAACATGAGCAGAAGACGGTATATGTGACGTCAATACATATAATCATAAGATTCTGAGCAATACGCATGGAAATAATTATTTCCTCGAAGTTCAAAGATGTCTTTCTGAGCTAACCATCCAAATTGCAGCGGTCTCCCCCGTCCCCGTTCCGAAGGCTTTTAATTGCACTTCCTCTGTTCAGTAAATCCCTTCACACAAGAGAGGGACACGCGTCATGTTACGTCATAAAAAAAGAGAAGCACGTGACACGAACACACTTCAAGTGAAGCAGGAACACAGAGGATCGCGAGACTTAATCGTGCAAAAACATCCAATAAGGAACAGGCAATACATGGATTTATATTACTGTCATTTACGAGGTTTTTTAATTGTTTTCAGAAAAAAAAGGAAAAAGTCAGTAAGTTATACAAAATCAGAATGAACGGAAGTGAGACCTAAACACTATAAAACCAAACATCAAAACAGTTCTATCTGCACTAAAGTTATTTCTAGAGCTGATTTGTAGTTGTTTAGTTATTTCATTAAGAACAAATTTTATGGCAACGAGAAAATTAATTTCTGATCGTGGTACCCTTTTGATCATTGAATAATTAATTTACTGATGTATAAAACAGATTCATGGTACTAACACGATCGTGTTTTCCATATGATGTTGGTGGATATAAGGGAAATAATGTTGCCTACAGCACGGCGGTGCGGTGAGAGGAACTGACGGGAGATGCAAAAACGATGGAGCAATACAAAAAATTTATTCTGTTTGAAACTTATTTAGGGATGCTGCGCTGTCACACACACAAATACAGATTCGTCTGCCCCAGATAAACATAATACTTGTGAGCATGGAATCAACCCCTTCACAGAAAACGTTTTCTCTTCGTAATTCACACTTAATTACAATAAATAAATAAATTTTATTGCCAAGAAAGCAGTTACAAACTGCGTATGGCCACGTGGAGGATAATAAACTAATTTAGTCTCCGGAAGCAAGAAAAGGACCATCCCATTAGTTCCGATCAAGGACCCTATGGTAGAGGCGGATTTAACATTTCAACAATATTAAAGAGCAAACTACACATTCATAATTTAATATAAAAATTCGTGCTATTGTGCCAAAAATAACCAAGTCAAGGTTGTCCTAATGTTTCGCAAAGCCTAATAAAATTTGGATCTTGTGCGTCTGAAATTTGAATTAAACCATCTGTAAGTGGTACGGGTTCTTATGTTTAAAGCTTCTGGAGGGACGGGTTTTTAATCAACTCCCACGTAAATTCTAATGGAATCAATATAAAAATATTAAACATGTGTCACACGTTTAATATAGAAAATACTACCGCAAGACAAGAGAACAGTAGTCAAGTTAGAGGCCATTCTCCATGTACGTTGTTTCAATTTATAAAAGTATAATTAATGATTCGCAGGATTTAATATAACATAATTCATGAGTTTATAATATATTGACTCTTTTTAATATAAACTGTATACATAAATTATTGAAAGTTCCATAATTGAGTAACTGGTACGCTCATACAATCTTACTATGAAAAATCGAACCAACTTAACTATATGGTCCAACGCCGTAGAAAAATATCCAGATGAGATATCGAAAAACGGATATTTTTGCCATGATTCTGGAAGGGACTTTGTTCTCGGAAATTACAAATTGAATTATTTTATGTGAAAAAAATTCCCTTTTTCGATGCCAAATTTAACATTATGGTCCTATCCTAACCTCATTCTACGTATATCCTTCCGCGAGTGCTGCTACTTCCACCTCCATCTTCACACTTACAACAGATTTTCTTAAAACGGAATCGCCAGGTCTATCATCGCCGACTCTGACCAAACAATAGTTTATAATTGTTCATATTATAATTATCGTACCCTAACATACTAACATAAACGGTGGCGGAGAGAAGAAAATAGTGCGGTACAATATTTCTTTATAACTACCGTAAATATGAAAAGCGAAGAATACGGCTTATATTTTCGGAACCGCAATAATATTTGTAGTATTATGACATAAATTATTTTTTCGAACCCTCGTGGGACCATATTCTTAAGTTTGGCCGAAAAATCGAGTACAAGTGCCAAAAATAAATACGTCACGGTTCTTTTAATGAGTTGTAAAATGAGTTAAGGAAAGTGCTCGCATTGACATACCTAGCGCAGCCGTCGTCCGCTCGCCGTTGTCTCTCCCCCTTCGCTCCGTGAGACCCTCCCCTCGCAGCGCTAATCCGCTTTAGTCATCTGCATGGTCCTCCGCGCCGGATGACTCACGGCTGCAGCATTCTCATCTCGCACGCGAGAGAGAGAGAGAGAGAGGGAGAGAGAGGCGGGAGGGATGAGAGCGGAAGTGCTTGTGGCGGCGACAGTGACTATTTTCAACGAAGAAAAGGCGGATACGCACAATGGAACGGAAGTGATTTCTTCACGGACTAAATAAAGGCATTGCTATCGTATGTAAATGTAGGCTTCTGCAGCGGGTCAATATAAGCTTGTTTGTCCGGGACAAACCGCGACTTAGTTGACAGAACTACTAATGTTTCGGCCGTCCCGCTGTGGCCTACTACAGGTGAAAGTAATGCAAGTCCTTCATCGTTAATGGGCAGAATATTGAACAAAATTGTAATTTATTATAGGTGAATTTTGATTACCTATATGGTTTTCTCAATTCACATAATACAGCGCTTTAAACACATTTTTGTCGAATGTTCGCACTCAAGTCTTCGGGTCCTTCTTCTGATCCATGTTACATCACCAGACATGTGCTTCTTTAATATTCTGGTTCTTATTGATGTCCTCAATTATCCCTCAATATTTTACGTGGAGTTCAGGAGTATTCTGTAAAATTGTAACAACTAATACGCTTTATCCAGGGGAACCAGAAGAAGGAATTCTTAAAGCAGAAAACACCAGACAGACTGGGTCCGGAAAGTATAAGGACACAGGTTCGATTTTCGCTCGGGACAGCGTACCTTTTCTCATCTAGAATATGTCTGGAATACATTACGAACTATCTCGAATGCATTTTACCCCATCGTGTTTACGTCATCGCTATGAGTTCAAGGTATGGTTCCGGTAAGGTGTGAATGGAAAATGTTCAATTATTAATGTTTCGTTTCATGTACGTCCATTGTTTTTTATTTTGAGTTATTAATAGATTTTATTGTGAAAAATATACATGGAGGTTGTAAAATATTTAAAATTTTCTATGGATTCTTTGAACAAATAGAGTGAGAGCTTTTACGAGCGGATCATCTTCATAATACGCAAATAGAAAATTTGAATTTTCGAAAGGGATTACAGTAAAACATTTAGCGCCCGGAAACAAATGAAAAATTCATATATTTGGAGGAAACATTTGGGGAGGTTCATAATCGACTTCCTAGCCGAAATTAGTTAAATTATTAAGCACAAAACGTAACAAATAGAATTACAAAAGCATCGTTTAGATTTTTGATGAACCTATTGAACAAGAGCATATTTTAAGGAACCTTTACTGGGTGCCACTGGGGTACGGTAAAAAGGGGGAGAGGAGGTCTCTTTAATTTATTACGTCATAATTAAAGTTACAGAGGGCCATCGGTCAAAAAGCGCAATACTCTGATTTCCCAACCTTCTTTTCATATTTGGTGCCAGCACAAATAGGAGACATTAAGTCCTTTAGTTTATATCTTAATATATGCTCTGTATCGAATAGTCTTTCTTCATTTTCAGGGTTTGTGTCAATGCACACGTGATGCGATTTGTTGTTGGCCAGCCTGTTTCTAATTTCATGTTCTCTATTTTTTTTATCGTTCGAGGTTGTTTTACGAATAGAATATGACAAACATTTCCATGTCATGAGAACTGCGTGAGATTGGAGAACACTATTTAAAATTATTTTAATTTCTTATAATTATGAAACTACCAACCTCATATACATTTATAATAGTGCTTTATAAGTCTCTACTTGATAGTGGTAAGAGAATACAACATTTACTTCCTTTACAGACATGAGTCACAGACTGATTTAAAATCCGTAACTAGATTATCTCCGATTCTACGTATCAGAATCGTAATTGTACTTCCGAAATAAAAAGGAGAGATTAACGGGAACCAAAATTAGAGAGACTGCAGGTTACAACCGTGAATGGAATTTATCAAAGAGTTTACAATTAACTCACTTTCTCCTTCTGTCTACTTTACCCCTTCGAGTTTTCTTAAATTCATTTTAATCAAACGATCTATTTTTTAAAATGCAAAATATTGAATTTTAGCGTATAATATGTTCATAGAAAAAGAATGAAAAACATTCATTCGTCCTGAAGACCTCAGTATGGAGATTCAAACGTCGGCACCTCGACAGATGATGTGGCAACAACCCAGAAGCCAAGATACCAATGAAAAACATTAAGACACGTTGAGAAGATGTTGTCTGCCACGGAAATAAATTGAACGGATTCTTGTGTATAGGTAATACTCTTTATTTATCTATGTCAACGTCTCTATAATGCACGTTGCATTCCTCAGGGCATAATTACTTTGAACATAACATTACTTCATAGATTGCACCACATGTGGTACAGCCATCATGCATCAACAGTCCACAACACAACCACACATCACATTTCATAACATTACAATCATAAAATAAGCGATTTATTCTGTTAAAAGTAACTTAGCCCTGAGGGGGATAAAGTGCGTTATCGAAGCGTTGGCACAGTAAAATGAATTATATTGTTTATACTCAAGAACCGGTTTTTCAAAATATTTACAAAGTTTGTAAGGATAATATTTGCTGAATCTTGAGTAAAAATGATTTACCACTGTAAACCTTACGAAAATAAATTAATGTGATAACATGATAATACGCTTATCAACCCGGAGGTGTCTTCTGGCAGGAAAGGTAAACAGGAGTTGAACTACCTGGGAGGTACTTCTTAAGCTAATTAAGTAATATGCACTTTACCGTAATATATTGTTAGAGAAATTCTTGAACACGATTGTAACATATAGAGTTTAAAATATTGAAGAGCACCAGGGAATAAGAAATTACAGAAAAAAGATACAAATTCTTACGATGTACCCAGTTTCCCAGAAAATCACTATCTGATCCAAAACATGCAAACTTGTCAGACGCTGAAGTATCGCCATGGTTTGTTCCAGCAATGGGGGATGGTTACGTGGCTAAGAGATGAATCTGCAAAGCAGGCTAGGGGAGAACCACCCCTTCGATAGAGGGTAGCGCGGGGGATTACATACTTGGCGCGTTCAATGCGTCACACTATCGAGGGGAGGGGGTAAGCTACAAAGAGCAGACTGATCTCAAATCTATAGCACACAAGTCACTGAGGGTTACTGCTGAAAGAACGAATCCTTAGAAGGTTTCTTTGGAATAACGCTTCATAACAGAGTATCGTGTTGTTGTATTTCACTACAGTGTATAGAACATTCGTATTCCTTATTTATTTCATTAAATATTTAGTTCTTTTATAAACAATACATTAAACTGCAATGCATATTTTTTGTTATTTCTTATCATTCCTTGTAATTATATTTCTAATCTTAGCACTGTTGAGTATATAATCTGCATCCCCATCTCGACAGATTTTCGATTCAGTACATTTGATCGGAATTGCTGGGATAGTCCCTTGCTTCTTTCTGGAGAGTAAATTCGTATATTTACCTCCACATACTCACATACAAGGTCTCGATCACAAATTGAAAGATGTATACATGGAAAGTAATAAAACAAAACAAAAACTAATCAACTATTTTATAAACATTTCCTGGGTAAATTTGTACGATTAGTTTTGAGCTGCTGTCAATTAAGTTTGTATGCATAAGCACATATTAACTCTAAAACATTAGTATCGACATCGAAGTATCATCACACTTCACAAGATGATGACATAAGTGCTTCGCATATACTCGTACACCAAAAGTCAATACAGTCACTGACAATACAACAAACAAGAAAAAGTGTTCAATTGCAAATTAGAAAATCACTCACCCACCGCAACGTTTCAGGGTAACCAACTTACCTGCAACAATAGAAAAAAAATCAAATAAAAAAAACATTTCAAATAACATTTAACATAGTTAAAAGAAAACTTTTATAATAATATGTTTATTAATATTCTGGGGAGCGTAGCTCCTGAGTCGAAATATAACAATATGATGTAAAAACATCTCAAAGAAATTTAAAAAACACATCGAAAGTCCTAAGGTAGAGCCAGATTTATTATTTCTAGGCTCCTCTATGACAAAAGTAAAATTAGCTAGCTACATTTCATAATATCAACAGAATGATTATTATGATATTTCATAATATCAACAGAATACCAACAAACAGAATACCAACTATATTTAATAGAGTACAAGAAAGTTATTTAACAATTAGGTACAAATATTAAATCTTGAAATAATTTGGAAAACATTGTTTATAATTCATAACTATTGTTCTAAATTTCAGATTTATTATTACAATAGTATAAATGAACTGCCGCCCCTAGGCCTGAGCCTATCCTTTAGGTCATTTATAAAAGTACGTTATAACGTATGTTACTTAACTTTGGTGTCTTATAAAAATTATTAAGTAGCGACCTTTCGATATCAGAGACGATGTTAGGGATCTATTATCCAATAATACATTAATTGTTAATACATCTTCATTAGTACAAGACGAGAAATCAAAACAGTGAATGAACTTAAGGAGATGGAGAAAGGTACAAGTGGCACTGGTACCCAGGATGATGCATGAATGCATACAGCGCAGACACAGTGTAGACAAGCAATAATCCATAAAACATTCAGTGAATAATACATAGCGAATGGAAAGTAGAGTATCCTTAAGAGAGCTAATGCGATGCACGTCTGTTCAAACGCAGAATGTTCTGCTTTAGCTGTATGGTACGCAATGCTTAGTACTTCACTGCATATTTTCCTCTTCTTTTTAACGATACCTAAATTAAACTCCGTTCCTAACCTCATTACTGGGGTTTGGAATTTCACAATTTTCCTTTCATCGTATTTCACACTTCTCTTAATTTGGAGACCAATACTTGAAATTATAGAAATGCAAGATTATTTTTTCCCGGCGTTACCTGGGATTCTTATATAATATCCTAAAAACATATCTTAGTTTCTATATTTATCAACTTTCGTGATATGAAATTTTCCATTTTGATTATTTTAGAAATAAAATACCATGAAAAAAAAAACAACATACAAAAACATACGATTTCAGTGTCGTTGGGAAATATGAACGTAATTATCAATTATTTTAAAATCCCGGTAGAAGGGGAAAAAAGTATACAGAACGTTTAATAACCAAAGCGCACTATAAGGAACTCAGCATTCTTTGTTTTTCATTGTGTGCTTGAAAACAATGTTCCTCATTACCTGTATTTAATTTTGCTTCTAACATTCAGTCACTTAGATTCTAGACTCAGTGGATTGTCAGCTTCTAGATTCAGTTCTTTCGAAAAAGATTAATAACGCATTATATTCTAAATGTAGAAGCTTGAAATTATCACAAACACAACAGTGTTCATTCTCTGAATAAGAATTATTTTTGTCATTCTTCGTTTATTTTATAAAAAATAATGAAGTCGACGTATCGACAAAAACCGTAAAAATATCACGCTTTCTGAATCATTTTAGGTTTTAAAAAAATTAATCTTCAATCGTGAAAATAACTTTTTCACGTGTGTGTTTGCGAAACAAAATTACAAATCCAATGGTGTAACTGTGTTTTTCTGCGATTTGTGTTGTACTCTCCACAGCTCTTAGAAGTCAGGGTTCTATAATAAAAAATCTTATAATAGTATGAACCAGTCAATGGGAATATGGATCAACATAAACTTGTGATACAAAACTCTCCAACATTATGAAACCTAAATACAGTATCGACGCTCTATATGCGCACGGGAGACTGCTACTACTAGCACAGACATTCCCCGGTCCTTTTTGCCCACTTATCGATCAACGCAGGATAAAATAAGCTTAATATCCTACATTAAGCTTACATGTACACCACTTTCTATGCAAGAGCGAACGAAAATATCTGTTAATTTTATTCCGATAAAGAAATACTCTTTTTAAAAAAATTACCCCAGCTTTCCCTCTCGTCCAAAGAACGGACAAGCGTGTACACTACTTTGTTGCATGTAATTTCTCATAAAAATTTTATTTACTACGCGCGATTCTCATAGCCCCTTAGACGCCAGCTGTTTCTCGATGCTCATATCTTATTGATGGAGGAGAGAGAAATGAAGGGAGACACGTCACAATCATAAGATCACCTCCAGCTGATTGAAAGCATTATGAGAAACTGCGCGTAGAGTATTTTTTTGCAAGTATGAGAAATTCCGTGTTATATTCCCTCCCCCGGCGTTTCTCTCTTGAATAGGTCCCTAATGTGCCTTTGCTGAAACAGTCGCAGTTAGACAGGTGAAGCAAAGTACTCCAGAGCATTAAAGGAATTACACAATCAATGCAAATTTATCTGAAATTGCGCAGCTTCCGGTTCGGGATACAATTGAGGTCGTAACCTTAAGAGTTCTGATAACTTCCAGTCTTTGCTCCTAAAACGTACTATCTTTCCAGGGCATAAAAACGTTTTACGATTACTCAACGGAAGTATGCTCGCCAAGTACGTGGCATTCTGCACAAAGACAGCGGAATAAACGATTTGAAATTGAAGTTGGAAGAGAATGCGAAACAAATAAAAGGTTAATGCGTTGCAAATTCGATTTCTCACTTATTCGTCGCATTTCTTTCGTTACCTTCTGGACTTCTGAATTCGGCTTTTCGGAAATGCTCTTTCGAAACAAAATTTATTTACCTTGCCATTTGATAACAAAATAAAAAAAATTACAGAAATATTCAAGGTGACTGATTTTAGATTATAATATTGCTTGAAACTTCTCAATCGTTAGTTTTTGAACAATATTTAAAACGATAGAAGTATGTCCAACTTTTTTTATCTCAAAATTACTTTGAGTTTTCGTGTAAATTTGAAATATTTTCCCCATTTTCTCAACAACATTACAAAGATTTAAAAAATTGCACATAACAATATAGAAAATATTACATTTTTCTTTAAACTTAAATTGTGAAAGGTTGATAATATTTGCAACTATTTCGTCATTTACACATCTATAAATAACGTTTCTATCACTTTTAATACGAATGACGATTGTACGTGCTAAATTAGACAATAAAATTGTAGGTCTAGACCTTTTCATATAGTTAAAATTTGAAGTTCTACTTTAGAAGTTTTTAAATCTGAAAAAATATCTTTTCAATGTTCTAATACTTTTTTTTACACGAATTGATTTTCATTGAAACGTTTAGACAGAATACTCGCAACTATAAAGGCTGTTAGCAAAGACGAATCACAGCCTGATAAATGGAATATAGCCTATTCCGAGGTAATTAAAGGAATATAATTGGGAAGAAAGACCAAAGGAAAAGAAAAAAGTACTTGTATGCCCCAACATTGCATGGTGTTTGCCAAAGGTACAAAAACTACCACTCAGTTTGTGCCCATCCAATCTGCACTTCATGATGGTTTCCAATAGTTCGGAGCCAAACCGAATTGTCTGCAATCCTATTCACTAGTATGAAATACTATAAAATGTCACAGTAATATATGATGAATGGTCAAATTCGTTTTTCTCGTAGAAAGTAGACGAGTAAAACAATCTTTGAATAACACTTCTACCACATTCCTCTTCGTCTAATATTTCTCCACGTCAAATGCAAAGTCCCCACTCTCTATAAACAAGAGTTAAATTTGGCGAGTTGCCTTCTCGTTAAAGGAACGTCTGTCTACGTAAGACGAGTATAATGAGTCGTCACAAAGTGATGTATGATAAATGATTCATTTTATAGTAATACATAATACAGCATGGAGTTTGTGAGAGCTGTTCTATACGATTGTAAAATCGGAAGGCGGCTGGCTACCTCCTTAATGCTGTCACCAATGTTTCGTCCCGAGACTTCTTGACTCAGAGATGCATCTATCACTCACACCATCATTCTTACCCGTGGGGCCGGAATGATTCTCCTACTGGATGATTCTTATTACAAATTATATTTTTACCGTGCAAGTAAAGACAAAAAATTAGTTTAATTTTGGATTCTGCGCAAACTTCTGAGAAAGACGATACCATTTTCTATCTATCGCTGATCATTTGTACGGAGTATTTTCCACGGAGATAACAGTGTTGTTGTCAATACCAATACAGAACACCTGAAAAAAAAAATTTCTGTGGTATGGTAGCTCCGAGCAGTTGAAAAATATCTCTAAGAGTAGATTCGAATGCGCTGACAACCTGAGTGAAAGATTTTGTATCTTGGGCGAAGGTTACACTTTGCGCGGACCGATAGGAGTCGGACGTAGTACGAGCCAAAGGTGCCATTTATCAAGATTTTTAAAATCACGTGCTTCTGCATTAGCAAGTGATGACGAACGTGACTGAAATAAAATAATTCCTATTTATCTCACGGAGATTACTCACATGCAATGAAGTCTCGCCGTGTATCTGCGCTACATATTAGCCTATAATACGATTCCTGTAAGAGAAGATTTTGTATCGCTTGTTGGATTTATTGTGGCACCCATGAACTGTTTAAGTTCACCAAGTAGTTTACACTATTTAAGTAACACCAAGAACTATTTACACAGCGTTGCCACCATACCTATAGCAAATTACAGCGATCCACCAATCTCGCAGCCACGCTATTCACTATGTTTCCAACAATTGAATTTGTTGCCATCTTTCTTTTGTGACTTGCTTCTCAGATCGCTCGGTGTTATGTTAGAGCAAATAAAGAACTCTTTCAACTCCACTACATTTACTTTAAACACGAAGGTTACATGACACTAACCCCACAAAATGACCACAAAAACGCACAGCTATTTTCGAGATAGGAGTTTGAGGTTTATTTCGTTGAAGTTGGCATTATGTTTTTTATTTCCTCGGGCAGCCGTATTGAATTTTCTCCATCCACTTTTATGTAGTATACCTCGTTCCTTTTCATCTCCGCCGCTTTACGAAGAGGAAATGGCGTAAACAAAAGAGGAAATAAGCGCGCACGTCGTGTCCACGCGTCAGGTAAAGTGTGTATCGATAGCCACCGATAGCAGGCGTCGATTGCATATCGCGTGTCGAGCAGCAGACGGAATTTCCGGTTTTACCTTGTTCACTCATTCCCGCAAAAGGATTCCCTTTTCGGTGATGTAATAATAAATCATAAAATGTGCCAAAACATTTTTTTTTAAATTGGTGTAGTTAATATTTTTATTAGGGTTTACTTCAGGGATGGGTTTTTAACTTGTTCTTCTGGATCGCGGGATGTAGAAGACCGTACGTGGCCTCCCAAACAAAAAACAGGTAAATACTTTTCTTTTCGAGATACAACCGCTTAAAGTTTCCAAAAGGTTTTTGTGTTATAACCTTTGCATTTAACTTTGTTATAATGTGCTATTTACACTTCATAGATGAGATGAAAAACTTGGTGTTTACGTCATTAACTTAAAAGAATAATGATGTTTTTACCATGAAAAATGAAGAAAAAATAGTTACCTTCATCAATATTTTATAATTCTACCCTACCTGAATTCTTAAGTTTGTTCTCATATACATATAAGTAACTTGCTTTTTCTAGAAAATTTGTATCGGAGTTACAGTAGAACTTCGATTTATCGTATCTCGATTAACCGTGTTCACGATTAACCGTGCTCACTCTTCCCAGGGCCTAGTACTAAGGGCTTCTTGGATCTGGACACGTTGCCGCCGAGCGAGAAACGGGTGGGGGTAAAGGTCCAGTGACGTAGCTGGACGTACAACTTCAGCATGCAGCACGCCATTTAACACTGACGCACTCCGTTCACAAAACATTTTGTTAATAATTTCTACCAAACACTACAATTATATTAAATATTGATTTAATACGATAACTTTATGACCATGTCATCAGAATAGTGTTTCTTTTTCGCATAAATATTAAAAGAAAGCTATAAAATGAGGTAAAATTATTGATGTGACTTAAAGCGACATATTTGAGAAAAACATTCACAATTCGTGTAGAAAGCAAAACACAAGTTTTAGCATGGAAACTTTTTGCAGATCGCAGTTGTTTCCATAAATTAGGAAGAGTGTTGTTCAGAATTTAAGGAAATACATATATCACTAGTGACTATATTAATTTTTTCTAGGAATACGCTGTTCACTGTCAATCCGCGTAAGTATGCAGTGACCATTTTTCTCCGGTTGAATATGAAGATGACATGAAAAACAGATTGCAGAGTTTGCCGCGGAAATTTAAACTAAAACAATCTGCTATCCCCACATTACAACTCCCATCCAGTAGAAATAGTTGCGAAGTGAGTCTAAATGATGACAGGGATAAACGAATAAAAAATAGACGTATTCGTTTACCGGTAAGTATCGTGACTTTCAGTATATACAATTTAGCAAACCGATTTCCATGGGACATATAGTCATGTTTTAATTTACTTGTAGTTATGTAGATTACAGTGGTAGCAGTAGTAGTAGATGAATTTAAGAAACTGGTAGTAAGAATGATATTCAGAAACAGTGTAGTGCCGAATAGTAGTAAATTAGCCAGACATTATGCTTCTTATGCTTCTCAGCCTTCCCCAACCTCATTCATTTTCACAATAGGAAAATTTTAGTTTCTTCTTCTTCTCAACGTGGTTTATCCCTTTATCCTTATTTTCGATAGTCTCTGTTTGTAGTTTAAGGAATACAACGCGAAGCAGTAAAATTGGAAATTTGGGAAGTATTAGAAAATAAATATTGATTTTTTTTTGTTTTTTTTGTGGGGCTTTAGGGCTAGTCAACATCGAGGTCATTAGAGCCCATGCAAGTAGGGAAAAATGCAGTTTCGCACCATAGATAAGAGTCGTAACGACTCTTCCCCGCGTGTGGAACTCGCCGAATATCTCGACCATACCCACTAAAAAACCCTCCTGAAATCAACAAATATCTAAATACAAAGATGAAAGAAAACAAAAGAAAACATTATATCACAAAAAAGTGAAAACAATGTCTAAATATTATATTTTCTAATTACAGAAACAAAGGATGAAAGGAAACAAAGACAGGAAAGATGAAAAGGGAATGCAAAATTTAAACCCTCCCGAGAACTTGTGGGAGGTGCCCCGATCTACTCATAAAATTCAATAGTTTATTAACATTAACCGTTTCATTTCCGAGAATGAAAAGAATGTTAACAAAAGATAAAGGAGGTGAGTGTGTGTTTGGGGGGGGGGGGGNGTGGTGGGCAAATGACTGTAAACTGTTGTAAAAACCCGTAGCTGTGTGGAGCTTGCTGTACGGCCGACGACGTCACAGGCTGCCTGGCCGTGGATACTCGCTGAGAGACGAAATGGCACAGCCTTTGGCCCTGCACTCTTCCGCCATGAAAAATACTAACTACATATATAAATCCAACTATTTCCACAGTTGTATGGAGGTTTCTAGACTTCCATGATGTAATGAATTTGAGAAAGAACAGAACTGAAGTAAGGAAAATCATTTCGAACCGTACAAAAATAAAGACTGATTACTTTATATTTCACCCCCTGATAACGTGACATTGTACACACGTATGTATGTATATGTACATACAAAGTGTCACGAAATGGCGTGGTTTTCATTTATCCGTGTGACCCCTCCCCCTTCGCACCATTACCCCGGATAATCGAGGTTCTACTGTGTCCGTTTACTCCTATTAAACATGTACTTAACTGGTTTTTAGAATTCGTTCGTAAATTTGCAATAATTGATTGAAGAATAATATATATTTTTGAATCGCATAGGTAAATACGAATGAAACTTAGCAAAATACTCAAAAATTGACAGATTATCAATTTTTTTTCAGTGCACTTACCTAATTATCACTGGAAGCCATAAATATATGAATATCAGAAACCGGAGAACTCGCTCCAGCGTCCCTGTCATCCGCACTACCATTTCTATTATCACTCATTTATACAGATCAATCTCCGAAACAATATACATTCCCTACAAATTGACCATAGTCCTAAATTGTATGTGACAACTCTCCTACATAAAAATACGATTTATTCATTATTTCAATTCCAAACTATTAATTGTATTTAAACTTAACTATAAATCAATTTTTTTCCCTCTCACAGAATAAGTTTGAAAATGAGCCTTGAGCAATTCCGTCACCCTGTTATTTCAGTGCAAACATAACCTCACTCTGGTAAAATATTTTTTTATCAGAGATAAAATATTTGTTACATGTAACACTTTCAGATATAATTTGCGTGATACGCAACATTCACAAGAAAGTACAACTTACATATCTTAAGGATTACAACCTATATATCTGTTTAGAGAAGCTACGTGTAGCTTCATCGTCTATGCGAAACAGAATTCCAACGTGGAAGAAGCGGTGATCAGTTGAAAATACGAAAATATATGATTGGTCGATGTAAATATATCTTCATTGTCACTTGAACTGTCAAAATTTACGGGAGAGATCGCGAATGGAGTGAAGGACACTAAAACTGATCAATGTCTTGGAACTAGGGAAAATTTATCAGTAGGGACGATGCAGATAATACATAGTAACCAAATAAAGAGAGACGTCGTACCACGTTTCACAAAGAAATTCATGCAGATTTACCACTAAACAAAAATCTCAAACTTTTCTCGCACGGAGTCGCTGATACTTATCCAGAACTACAATAAGGAAGACAAATTGAGGGCTCATCCATAAACTACGTTTGCTTTGAGATCGGTGGGGGGAGGGGTTACATCGAGCGTTACGTTGATGTATGATAAATCATAGAGATTTAGGGTAAGTGGTCACAAAAATGTGTACGTTCAAGCAGTTTTATAATATTATCTAGTCGTTCAATACCACGGAAATTGCAGTAATAAATATAATAATACAAGGAATGTTTAAACGAAAAATAAATTGCAAAGATTTGTAATCACTTTAAAAAAATATTCCGACACATATTTTTTTCCTAAAAACCAGGTATACGTGATGAATTTGAAACGTTCACTGAGGGGTGGTGGTCTCGTCTTTGACAAAATGATTCGAACGGGGGAGAGGGAGTAAAATTTGTCTAAAATTTAAACAATATCTTAATTTGTTTCAATAACGCAAACGTTGGCAAGCGGTAGACCAGTATAAATAGCATAAACCCTGAAGACGATCCAAATGGATGTTTTTATTTCGAGTGAATTGCCCGTTCGCCTCATCACCAATGACAAAGGAAGGAGGATCGTGTCGGACGAGGGGTGGGGCGCCTGGAGTAAAGCAGAGCGAGGCGGTACGTCGCCGGGCGAACGCGGATATAGCTCCCAGGACTTCCGTCAACACGAGGTCTCGCTACGAGCTATTTATACTATCGCCCCCTCTTTCCTCCCCCTCCCCCACCACAACCCTCACCGCTGGACACGCTTCTACCACTTTATAATATAGTTAATCCATCTTAACCGGTTCTGGTCGGCACTGAGACCCTGGCCGCTTACCCGTTTGACCGGTTAATCTGAGAGCCATTTTATTGCACTATATGTTCATACATAAACACGAAAAAATTGCTTCATAGATAAATAGACACATGAAATATCGCCGCCCCCACCCCCGTACTGCCCGCCAGAACACAAATACATTGCACATCAAAAGTCGCGCCACCCCGCGTTACCACGTCAAACTATCAATATTTTAGCCCTGCCAGCTATTATATCCTGGAAGAGAAAAAAGAACTGTTAGTCTGAGGGATAAGCCTGTTAATCCGAGAACGATTCAGAGGAGTTTCACTTAACACGTCCTGGATTCATTGATTGATTATTTAACACAGACAAACACCCACACGCGAAAAGAACGGGTCTATTCCAAAGAGTAGACCTACAAATTCTTATGTATTTCGACGCGTTGAATCTGAATTCGGGGCCATCACTCTCCATTTTTAATCGCGATTAACCGCCCGTAAATACAGAAAATCTCGCTCTGGAAGGGATCAGCGTTAGACATAGTTGAATAAACTGACTGAAAATGACTGCACGATCATCTTCCTGAGTATGTTGATGCGCTAAATCCAGGATTGCTCCATCTCCCTCAAGTTTTTTCAAAACTGCCTTTAAATACGGAAAATCCACTGTGGAGGCGGGGATATATCATTTGGAACAATTGTAAACAGAGAATGGAAGTTTCTGCAGGACCTTCTCTATGTATTTGGACGTGCTGAATCCGAATCGGAATCGCACCATCACCCTCCAGTATTTTTACACCGCGCAAAATACATATATAAATGGCGGAGCAATCATTTTCAGTCGGTTTCTACAATTCTATCCAATCGATTTTTTTAAAAAAAGAAGGGTGAAGGAGCGAAATTGGTCCTGCATTCGGATTTAACGCGTCAAAATACGTGAGGATACTGTACAGATTTTAGGAGAAATTGCTCAAACATTTAGGGTGATTTGATGGGGTTCGAAGGACCAAAAAATGAGGAATGTGAATGCTATGAGAGTTAAACACTGGACGTGTCAACAAAACAATTTAATGACATGAAAAATCGCAACTAACAAGATAAAGCATTAAAAATGAAGGTAATACGAAGATTACAAAACTGGAATGTAGATGAGGCGAGATGATCCGATTCTCAAAGATTCATTACGGTTGGCGTTGGGTTGGTATCGATTTGATGATTTTGAGTTGATGGTGCAGTTGAGGTTGAGGCCAAAATTGCTCACAGCTTAGCACGTGGCGATTCAACCTGGAGATTATCTCGTGAGGGACGGCGTGCCGACGGTCACGAGAGATGCTGTTGTCGGTTGAATATAATTCCCCCAGCTGTCTCCTGGCAGAAGCTGAAGGAGTGATGAGATAATATATGATGACTGGTCGGGTGACTTGTGGCAAGTGACTTGTGGCAAGTCCACATGTCCTTGGCTCGCTTGTAGCTGAGCGCTATTGGCGCGACGTCACACGTTGACCGTATATCGATCGTACATATTGCGATTGGAAAGCACGTAATGTCAAGTTATTTTGAATTATTCTGGTGGGGAATTACAACCTCGTGGATTCCAGGATAATTAATTACAGACTCGTTTATTAATTAAGTCAGTCATACTATGTCCTGCCATTTCATTCACTTTTTGTAACTCAAAGGCGATAATTTTTATTGGACATATGAGGTTTGAATAAATAGTTCATGAAAGGTCAACAAACGAGAGATGTCACTCAATTGGCAGAAAGTACTTCGAGTCTGTAGATTGTTCACTCGCTTCACGTTGCTGTATTTAACCAATGTCGCTACAGATACATTAGGTTTAGTCTTTTGAATTGACGAATTTGTTTTGAGTGTGTCTGAGTAATATTTTGATTATTAGGTGCTTTCTTACGAAGAGTAAATAATATTTACTTTTTTATTGTGATTTGAAATTTTCCAAACTACATACCACTATATACAAGATAATAAATAACACAATACATTTGGGGAAACAGAGGAAATGAATTTTAATGTGCTTTGATAGAGAAACATTAACTAAATATATCCAGTGTCTAAACAAGGTCGTTAAATAATATAAATTTATTAACTACATTATTTATTAAAATATAAAGAAAATAGCAGTGAACTGGATTGTTTTTCGGCGATCATCCTGTCTTCCTTCTTTTTTATAGTTTTCACTACAGTAGAACCTGTCATAACCGGTCTCGGATAAACTGGTCCGCGAATTTATTTTCTTTTAGCGTGTAATCGCTGGCAGGTAGTGTGACTCAGACATTGATTGTTTGACGGCCTTTCCAGGAATGTAAAACAGGTGACACGACGTTAGGTGTGCAAACTGCCTGCGTTGTGGCGGACTGAAGAGGGGCAGGGGAGACACTTCGCCAGTATGATTCCCGCTCCTGCTTCCAAGTATATTTTTCCAATTCTTTCCTGTCTGTTCACGTATGTATTTATATACGCGAAGGTGGTAGTGTTGTCGCTTCTCACCAAGTCATCCCGGGCTCGATTCCCGATGGAGCCAGAAATTTTGTAGCTTTTCACATGAATGTTCCAGTTCATATAGCTGTGACTACTGAAAAGCCAACCTTCCTTCCTCTATCCAGCTCCTCCTAGTATCAATAACTAATCACTTCTACTAACCCCTCCACGTGGGCCAAGTTGTTGGTAAACCCAGCTAAGCGGCCCACCTACTAACAATGACCTACTATCCAACTTCTAATTCCTATCGCTCCATGAAGATAAGCTTTAATAGCACGCTACATTTCCCATTTACAAATACAATAATACATACAGTACAATATAATGAGTTGCACAGACGTCTCATTTGCTTCTCTTTTTTCTTTTTTTTTTTCGTGATAATCTCCTGAAATTGTAGGCTCTTTCTGAACGAAAATATATTTTTAAGGACAACCTTGGATTAACCGGCCTGGGTTTTGATGGATTCTACTGTAATTCGATTCGGTGTTAACAAGCTTCATGTCACGTTCAAGTTCTTCATTTTATTTAGTTTATTATACGCGATTTGATTCACGACACACTCGTTCGAATGGTTGGCGCTGGTGCATTTGACACCACCTTCCCTTTGATCCCGCTACAAAAGAGTTATCGTTGGACTTTTTCCTATTTTACGTTCAGTCTCTCTTTGTTTTTGTTTTTTTGACAAATTAACACAGGTCTCCTTCAACAACAGAAATATTGTCAAAATTGTTATTCTAATCATTATTAAATCACTCCTTTCAGTTATGGTTTAATTTTTTTCATTTTCCACTTTTATAGTAATATCGTTATCCCAATTATCTCAATAGATATGTAAATAACGGTAAAGTGATTTTCCGACTTTTACATACTTCATAAAAAAAACGTGGAAGTTTTAAAAATTAAAACAAAGTTATAAATTTAATAATAATGTCTGCGAGTGAAATAATTTTTTTTGTGTTTTATTCAATACAAATTTGTTGATATTTGTATGATACGAATATTATAACCCGTAAATAGTTATTTTTTCCTTATCTTAGGACAGTGCCGAAATGTTAAATCCGTCTCTCTATTCGGGTCATTGATCGGAATTGATGGAATGGTCCATTACTTGCTTCCGGAGTGCAAATTAGTTTATTGTCCTCCAGGTGTGTGTAATTACTTTTTTGACAATAAAATTTATTTATAATTTTAGAAATATTTAAAATGAAATATTATCAAATGATACTACTAAACACATAGAAACTAGTAACGTCAGTTTCAGACAATCTTGTGGTCACTTGTAATGCAATAAATCCAGTAGTAAATTTAAATTAAAGAGCAAAGTCTCATTGCCAGTGAAGTAATTAAATTACTCATTAATCGATAATAAGAATCTAATGTAATGTTTTTCCCTTTCATGATCGATAATCGACTGACGTGAGACAGAAGTTTCCATCTTGACACATGATGAAACTCCATCGAAGCTGCATGACAGAGGTATTCAACCTTCTACTCTTGCCTACGCCAACCAATACTTAACTACTCAAGAATGCATCCTAATTTTAAGTTATCTTTAATCCGATTTGAATGTAAATATTTGCAACATCAATTAAAGAACACATCAACTATACACTTCACTGAAGAAATCAGTATCTGGGTTGAAATGGCCGCACAAACAGCTCTTATTTTCGTAGAAAGGCACCAGTTAACGAGCGATTTTTTTTAAAGTGAAAAATAGATGGGTGAAAGCTTTGTGTACTATACTAATAAGGCTCCAAGGTGATTTAAACATATTTCTCACTTAAAAATACAGGACACAGTTATGGAGGATGGATATACCGTATCTGCTCGGTGTTCGTAGTTTTGGTAAGACGAAAAATCGTCACCTGGTTACAGGGGGAGGGGGGTGCAGAAGGCGTTGAATTTTTATTCCCAACATGACTTTGTACTTTTGGACAGAGGAACCTGAAGAATTGAGTACAAGGCATATGTTTTCTCCCTCCATAATCGAGTTCTACGTTCTGGGACACAGCTAAATATACACATTCCGCCAGATGTAGGAAATGAACATACAAACAAATTATTTCTTTATTATCAGCGTTATATTTCTTTAGTTTTGATTTTTCGTCGAAACATTAATTATTGAAACGTATCGTGATGAAAATGTTTGGGTTATACATATATTAAATAAAGAAAATCCCAAAAATTGTTGACAGAAATACGAAATGAAAACACACCGGACTGCTTCAAATTTGTTTCCGTGCCAAGTTGTTTCTTCCCTTCTCATATTTTCGAATGTAATTAATCGTCACTATCATTATAGATGACTAATACTACTAACATGTTTCACTCCAAGTGAAGATATTAATACGCTGAACAAGATGACAAATGTTTTGGTTTTCCACAGATATTCCTATTGCCTGGAGTATCACTGGTAAACTATAGTCACTTGAAGAATGGGAGGTGGAACAAATTAAATATTTAATCTCGTACTCTAGTCATTCAAAGTTGATATCTTCAGAGAACGTGTCATGAGTTAAAGTTTAACCATGCAATACCAAACTGATACGGTTTTATGAACGCCAAGCCGCATTTTATTTTATATTTAAAGAAAAACATTACTTTTTCTGATCATTCTTTTATGGTATTTTTCATTCTAACTCGAAACTAATGTAACACAAGAAAAACTAGTTCAGTGACAATCTCTAATTCAAAAGCCACACATACACTATCAAACTCATTTTTTAATTTAGTTTGAGATGAAGATTGTCAAGTAAGTTTTAGACGCTAGGTTGAGTTTTGAGCCGAAGTAATATCCTTTACTTCTATTCGTTTAAGTTCAACATGGCTTGAAGAGCCATATTTGATGGACGTGTATAGAAACCTTAACAAATTCATCCGTGTAAAGTTCGTTTCAATCCTTTTAGCTCGACAATATTTCAACACGTAAAAGTAATAATTCTTCTTCTTCTTCTTATTATTATTATTATAAAGTAGTTATTATTACTATAAAGAAGTTATTATTAGTGAATGCTCGAATGAGCAAAACGGAAAGTCCGAGCATGTTTGAGAAAAGGATTATGAGGGCAAAACCTCGCATGCAGCCCGAGACCCAGTAAACTTCGCAAAATAGACAACATATTGACACATGTGTAACTGAGAAAACCTCATGCAATGACGTTCTCCAGTCACGTGAAAACCACAAGTGTGAAATGTAACGAAGCGAAAACCTCATCTACAGTGAATTGGTGATATCAAAGCGACATGAGAGTATCCCCCACCCTGGGAGGTGTCTTTTGAAAATAAAATGGCAAACAAACAAATAGAATGCATTAATTCTGTAATGCTAAACATCAAATTTACTAGAAATACGCTGAATTTACACATGGATACAGAGAATATCTAAAATTTGTAATTGTTTATTTTTGTTTTCTGCTTTGAAGGTTTGTTTTCGTGTTATTTATTTTTATGTACAAGTATTTAACTAATTTTCATTTGTTTATGCACTTCTATCACCTTGTAGCAGCATCCTATGCTCAGAATGTATACTCAGAATACTGCTACATATTATCATGCTATACCCAGAACATTATCACTCCATGTTATTAACATGTAAACACGCGAAAGACATTCTGTGTTTATATCAAGATGCAAGACAAATGAATGTTTGTTTATGAAGTCCAAAACCCAGAATTGTGCGCATTCCTAAGTAGACACCTTCCACGAATCGCGAATGTTATGAAAGCTAACAATTGGAAGGTTACTGTCCACCAATTGGATAGGTTACCAAGGACAAATAAAGTTGTTGATCGCAACTAGAAATTCAGTCTATTGTGAATCATCGGCCAAACTTAAGAATACGGTCCCACAAGGGTTCGAAAAAATAATTTATGTCATAATACTACAAATATTATTGCAGTTCCAAAAATATAAGCCGTATTCTTCGCTTTTCATATTTACGGTAGTTATAAAGAAATATTGTTCCGCACTATTTTCTTCTCTCCGCCGCCGTTTATGTTAGTATGTTAGGGTATGATAATTATAAACAATTGTTCGGTCACAGTCGGCGATGTTAGGTTTGTGAGACCCGGCGATTCCGTTTTAAGAAAATCTGTTGTAAGTGTGAAGATGGAGGCGATGGTGGAGGTAGCAGCACTCGCGGAAGGGTATACGACGAATAAGGTTAGGATAGGACCATAATGTTAAATTTGCCATCGAAAAAGGGAATTTCTTTCACATAAAATGATTCAATTTGTAATTTCCGAGAACAAAGTTCCTTCCAGTTGGTAGGTATGTCTCCTGAGACACGGTTTGTCTCAGACAAACAATTTTAAATTGACTCCGACCGCGGAAGCCGAAGTTTTTTACTGTGGAACGGAAGTCGTACAAATTCATTTAAGACGTAACTTTTCTACAGAAAAGTAGGAAATGGTTTCTGCCCCAAAAGGAGACTCTAGAAATATTGACAGGACATTTTTGGTCATTACTTGACAAGGATAGGGAAAACGACAGATAAGACATGTATGTGTGGCCACGAGTCATGGGGATGAAACTGACAGTACACTATACGATGAAGAAAACGAGGCTACGCTCTCCAACAAAAGCGGAAAGGGCACAATGGCACGACAGAAAATACAAAACGAATACGTACGAAAGACGACTTCACTTACTTGGAAACTTACACTTTGAAGATATGTTCGCTGCGGGATGCATTGAAGAATGTGATGTTCTAGTAATGGGCGCCTCCAGTAATGAAAGAACTCCACTAAGAGAGGCGAGAAACGGCAATGGAAATTCCACATAACGACATTGTTAAAGATGTGGAGTTAAAACAAACTAAATAAATAAATAATACAGTAAATGCAAATTGTTTTGATTAAATTTCAGTAATGAGTGAAGACTTCTGATGCGACCCCTTACGTACAGAAAGTCTGTATCCTTCTATTAATCAACGTGTCACTTAAAAAGGATCGTGGCTGTCCTCAATCCGTGACACTTGTTTTCCTTCGTTCTATCTCCCTCCGCCCTCATTCCCTTGGAACATCTCCGTTTCTGTCCCAGTTGCTATTCTCATTTCCATCTTCCTCCGTCTCTCGACTCTTTCTCTCTCTTCTGAGGGCGCAAAGAAAATGAGTTTAATTTAAACAGGCACCAGTTTCAAAAATTGAAGAGAGAATTCCAACTGCGAAAATCATTCGCGGACCGACAAAGCGAGGGAAATTACGTGATGAACATAAATGCTATAGAAACACACTGTGTTTTATTGACCCATATAAAGATCCGCGGATCCGCAGGTGCTCTGGTACGATTTAAAATAATTAACCAACATTTATTTCTCCACCGTAACAGCTCCCCACCCACCCACGCGACGCTTATCTTCATCTCCTGCTTACCATTACTTTACGCTCATCTTTACCCCGCGCTCATCTTTATCCCGCACTCATATTTACCACGCGCTCATATTTCCCTCACGCTCATCTTTACCCCCACGCTCATCTTTACCGCACGCTCATCTTTACCGCACGCTCATCTTTACCCCCACGCTCATCTTTACCGCACGCTCATCTTTACACACGCTCATCTTTACACACGCTCATCTTTACCCACTCTCATCTTTACCAACGCTCATGTTTATCCCACGCTCATCCTTACCCTGCGCTCATCTTTACCCACGCTCATCTTTACCCACGCTCATCTTTACCCACGCTCATCTTTACCCACGCTCATCTTTACACACGCTCATCTTTACCCCACGCTCATCTTTACCCCACGCTCATCTTCACCCAGTAAAAATACAAAAACATTTTGAAATCGTACCAGATATAGACTACTGAACGAATTAAAAAGAAACATTCACGTTCATGTTCCTTAGTCAAACTATCTGAGGCAGGTTTCATTTCCTTACATCTGAGATTCAAGTGAGAATTTAAAAAAATACAAAATGGGTCGTTATTGTTTTGTTATAATAGGTTTAAAAATGAATTATCGACATAAAATGAAATGAAGAACATTTGAAGGGCACATGAGAGGGGAGAGTATGTTTAGTACAAATGCACTCAGTGTTTTAAGAAGCCGGTAGAAAAAAGTTCTGAAGAATATATAGAGAATATTTCCAAACATCCAACAAAGAATATTTCCCTCAATACAGTTTCCTCGCAAAGTTCTCATACCGTGCGTTGGCCCCCGCGGGTGCGTCTATTTGCAGCGCCTGCCGTCTGACCTGCATCGGCGGATTCGTTTTCCGCCTCCATCTCCCGATGCTGTCGGCACCTGTCTTTGCGCAGAGAACAATCCCCATCCTGGCCCGGGGGTTTTAAAAATATGTTTGTTGGAGCGTATTTTATCAGAAGGCTCTGTAGAAATGATAAATCAGCTACTGCCTTTTGGCCTTATCGAAATTGACGGGATAGTCCCTTGATCACTTCTGGTGAGTCCATGAGATAACTGTCTTTCACATGTTATACTGGAACATAACATATCAGACTCCAGAACCTTGTATATTGATTTATTATTCAATTGTAATCAACAATAATTAATTTTGTACTTAGGGCCTATGGCAATAAAGAAGGAAAATATAATTCGCAGACCTGGAAAAAATGAATTTACTTTATTTAAAAGTGAGGCGAGATGAAATTACTTTATTACAAATTAATTAATGAAGTAATGAAAAATTATAGTCAGAAAAGTATAAGCCTATGATCATGAGGACGACAATAAATCAATTTTGATGAATTCTTCAATATCTTACAATATAAAACGATGATTGCCATTCTTACTGTTCTATGCTTCGAGGAGAATAAATCCAGTATTTCAATTGATTGTTCAAATCAGCAATTTATTTGAATAGAACCTAAATGCAAGTCGGTTTGACGTCTAACGGTAAGCTATGCTCAGCATTCAACTCTATGAACGAATTCTACCTCTGAATCCTTCAGAGATTCACAACCATAGTGTTCCGAAGGCTGTTGTGTTAGTTTGTCAAAAGTTTCGCTAGGGGATTGTCGAGGTAATTCGCAGTTTTTAATAACTTTTTTGGCCATAAATTTATTATTATGGTCATGTTTATCTTTATCCTCGTTTATCCGGCTCAATGGGGCAGCCGACAAGAGGACAGTATTCGGACATCTCGTGTCACCGGGCAATTCGTACCACTTTCTACCAGCGAAGAGTTTCTTTTGTGAAAATAAAATAACATGATTGATACAATTGATAAAACGTAATAGAAAGTTGTACGAAACATCCGGTGGTACGAAATGTCGCTAATACAATATGCCCGGGAACGGAGATAAGTTAGAGGCCCGGGACTAATTTTGAATTAGGGGTTACCCTCCCCCAACCCAACCAGTAGGTTAATAATCGTACGTATATACTCGTAGTAAATAATTGCACGAAAATATTTCCACACATTTTTAACATACACATGTATTAGACCTACCATATACTTAATAGCTTTTATAAAAGACCTAAAATACTTCACTGAATATTCACCGTGAGGCAAAAATAGCGGCGCACAGACCATCTATGATTTGAGATGTTCCGATGTAAATCTCGCGTCACGATACACCCATGTGCTAACAAAAGACCGGCAGACTTTAGTACCATTCCCTTCGTGTTAGGCAATCCTTAATGGGACGAGAGGTATGATGTGATGAGCCGACATGTAAATTTCGAGAAAATGTAACACAAGAATCAAATTTTAAAATTCCGGGAGGACTAATCTCATGTGTTTAGACTCAAGTAAGTCCGCTCGAGAAGACAAGATAAAAAATCACCCACAAATCCAATTACTCCATCCATAATGCTGAGTGAGTTTTCCAGATGTTCTGACTTTTCTCACGAAGGTGTTGAATTGACGAAACTATACTGGCAGGTGTCACCACACCGCTAGAAGTAACACCTTGCCAGCCATCCCTTCAAAAATTCTCCCAATTTCCAAAATTCGAATTTTTACACTCGCAAATTGTTTGAATAGTGTCAAAAAAAATGCAAGTTATTCAATGTCAACAGACGTAAAAAAAAATTTTTGTTCAAAAATATCTGTCCCGTCAGCTAACTATTTCAACAGAGTGATAGGTCGAGTAGGTGATTTAGAACTTAATCCCGGAGAGGCCGAGCGGTGTGCTCATGTGTCAGAGTTTGGGGAAGTGTTCCAAGCTGCCAGACGCCACTTTCGTTGGCAAATAGTATAGTTACGTTTTCGTAACAGGACTTCAAGACATCATTGAAGGTTTTATCAGTTTGTCTCCTTGTATTTAAGCAGAAGTGGACACAGACGGTAGATAGAAGATAAGAAACGATCTTTTATTTTACTTCCGAAGGCCTTGACTTTTTCATTCACTCATTGTGAATAATCACGTTATCTATTAAGCCGTAAAAAAAACTGTTCAACAAGTATTCAAACGCTCCTCCTCGAAAATAAGACTTTTTTTTCAAGAAACGTAATGTGCTATTGAAGTTTATCTTCATGGGGCGATAGGAGGTAGGAGGTGTAGGGCGATAGGAGGTGGGAGGAAGTAGGGCTATAGTTAGTAGGTGAGTTTACCAACAACTTGGCCCAGGTCGAGTAGTAGTTGGTAATAGTAAGTGTCAGTGAGACTAGGAGTAGTAAGTTGTGGATAGAAGAGAGAGGATCGCTTTCCAACTGTCACAGCTATATGAGCTGGGACATTAAAGAGAAAAGCTATAATTTTTTTTCTGAATCCCGGAGTGACTTAGTAGCACGCAAGCATGCTAGTCTTCAGCTACTACAGGGCTAAATACACTTACATTGCTTATTCATCCAAAAACGGCTCTGGTCTGTGAATTTGATCAATATCAAAAAAACTGTACTTGATGGGGGTAAACAGAATTAGACATACATCCAATTATTTATTTCTTAATGTGATTCAGGTGGGTAGTCTTAGTCAAATCATTCAAATATATAATTATATTTTATGTTTATATTTAAATTAGTTTGCCCCTAAGTAAAGACAATCTCATTTCCAACTAAAAGAGTTATTTTTGAAGAAAGCAATATGAATTCTAAACTCACTTGACTCCGTAACCAGCATGTCCAGTCATTACTGTCATGAGTCTCATTAGGCCCATGACATGGATACAGAGACCAAGACGAAATCCCAAAACAAAAATTTTAATACATCTTTCAAATGTCCAATAACATTAAAAAATGTTCTGCAAATACTATAAGCTTTTGACTACAGCTTTTTTTAAAATCCTCCATTAAAAGATTCAAAAAGTAATATTTTCGAAAATAAATTCTTTTCTGATGAGAGAGAAAGTATACCATCAAAATATTAACTATTAAAATATTGCTTAAATGTTTATTTTAGTGTGTTTAAAAGATAAAATTGAAATAAACATTTGTGCATCCATATAAACAAATTTTACACTTTTAAAATACGATTTCTCTGACGGCAGAACTACCTTACTAACATTACCCACGAAATATTTGGGAAAATTGACCCAGAATAATTCCGTAGAGCACCCGGTAAATTGTCAGAAAAACTGACAGAAATTAACTGGAATCGTGGAACTTCTGGTCACGAAGTAACCTCACTAGCAAGATGAGAACACTGCAACAAGATGAGAATAGTAGTATCTTCAACCTAAATTAATTAGAATCTATACGATATTTTTATCATTCAGCAAAAATTTAAAAACTGTAATTAAACTTCCTTAATTTATAGTATGCCAATATTTATTTAATAAAATATTAAATAACAATAAAATGTTATAAACAATTGGTATTCGTTTTTTTTCACACACACATCAAGTGGTAAAATGGAATAAAATTAAAAGTCAATCACTATGTTTCTTAATGAATGCGAGGAATTTTTTAAATTATCACTAATAATAATACATCCTCATACCCACTCCCCAAAAAGACATCCAAAAGCTTAGTATACAGAAATTTTTTTTGTAAATACAAATCTACATTGCAATTGGCTATACCATTAAATTAATGACATTTTATTTTATTGCATTCGTTGCAACGATAAAATGAAATATTCTTTTTCCACGCTTCTATCTCCACCTAGAGCCGGGTCTAAAACATATTTCCGTAAGTTCACGTAATGTAAATGACATTATCAGACTATCAACCCAGAATTACTACAAGTAATTTCCGAGACTATGATACGTCAAAAGCGGTTTCGTAAGTTGGAAAAACATAAAATAAAATAAAGTGAAGGTTAAACATTTTTTCCGATTTCCTGTAAGGAAAAATAACTTTAGAACACGAAGTCTTGTCGCAGAATATGTTGTGTAAGTACTACCAGTTTACAACAAAATTTGAAATAACGATATTTTTACTCGTTTATAAAAATATTTTAGAAAATTTTAAATTTAATAACAAATCCGGAAGCAATATGTAGGTAACTTTAGGAAAAAATTAATTTACGTATCGAAAAATTGTAAACGTGCATAGCGAAAGGAAAGATAAAATTCAGATTAAGTTACACACATAAAGAAGCCATTCAATGCCTTAGAACACAAACCACATTATCGTTGGTGTAGCGATTTATGTTTATAAACAAGTTTGTTGTTTATTTACAAACATTATTATTAATTATTAACCTTAATTATTTATAAACATTATTACAAACATTTATTTATAAACATTATTCTTATTTATTTATAATCAAGAATACGACAGCTTAAACGTACTCGAAGGATTAGGTTAAATCAGTGTCTAAACGTTGGCAGGAGCGCCGTTCCTTATCGTGTCACGACAGGAAATTTAGTTCATTTTAGTACTTATAGTTTTATAGTATCATTCGAATGAAAATTTGTCTCATTTATGACGTTAAAGTGTGGTATATTTGTATACCCTCCGAAAACATATAATCAGACGCCAATCTAAACAGCTTTTCTTTATACAGAAATATATACAGTTTCTCGAAATAAAGCTCTGTATACAAACTCTACCACTTTAAGATTAGATATGAGATACAAATTCAGAGAAAGGATAACCCCAATCCTTCCGATAGAACTTCCCAACACTTCAGTTCACATACTAAAATGTTGAGATCTCATAATTATTATATAAAGGAGGCTCTTGAGGAAAGGGCAAACTTTTTGAAATAATTCACATTTTCATATAGCCAAAACTTCGACAAATATGGTCTTCCTCAGGGCTTGTACTTTCTTACACCATATACACGATACCATCTTTCATACATAATTCTCCTCCATACTCTATCCAATTATATCTACTCTTTTTTACTTCTTGACTTCTAACTCCACATGTGTTTTGAAACAACTCTCAATGTTGCCAACTTCTACTGTAGTTATGTACAAGTAAATGTTGGCAATACACAACAGAATAATAAAGAAGTGTAATAGTCAATAAAGAAGAAGTTGGCAGAATCGCACCTTTCTTTATCGTCCGTACGATTTTTATAAAACAGAGGCAGCTGATGATAATAATAATGGGGTCGATTTAATGAAATTTCAAGCTCGTACGATGCCCATTAAGATACTTAATGAATAAACCAACAAGAGAATATTTAAATAATATCCAGTATTTTATATCACACATTCAAATCTCTTTCTTCAGTTACTGCAATTTAAAAACTGCTGACAATCAACAATTAACCATCGACAATTAAATGTCAACAATAATTAGCAGAAAATGAAATATAAATTATAGTTCTTTCGGGTTTAATTTTTTGAATATTATTGATTTGTGTTATAAATGTGTTTGTTTTATCAGTGGATACACCCAAAAGGCGCCATTTTCTTAGATACCCCCGGGGCAAACTGAATCCCCACCCTCCTTTTCGACAGCACTAGTTGCGAAGGAGGGGTTGTGGAATCTGCTTGTATGCCCTTCAGGTTGTAAGTCGCCTTGCCACAGCCAATATACAAGCGACCCGTCACCATGGTAACCAGTGACTCTACGGGTCGAAGCTAATAGGAAGTACGCGCGCCGGGAAATGTTCCTTCATTCCCTCGTAATAATAATCCAGACACGCCGGGTGCCAAGGCCTTGACTGGGATATTCCAAGTAGGGTAATTCACCCCCTTCACAGAGCGAACATTCATTTTCGAACACATTATAAATTAATTAAACTCACGAAAACCGAGGAATTCCTGTATTATGTTTCACTCGACTCTAAGACAACTTCCATAAAATAAACTTAAAATGATCATGTTTCATGTCGCTAACACAACATATTTAAAATTATTATGTAACTAAATATACAAAATTGCAAAACTTCTTTTACAAAATAGAGCTCAGTGTACATCGTAATTGCCAGTAACATACCCGGTGATGACACGCGTTTAATACTTAAAGAAATAAATTATAGAGATGAATAAAAAAAGTCAATTCACTACCTCGCAATTCCATACATTTTTTTTTTCGATTTTTGTTTCATCACAGGTGAATTTACAATCTATTGTATAAGGAATGACCAGGACAAACACATTCGTCAAACTAATTGCATGAAAATCAACCTAATGGTACGGAACGGAAAAATGAAAATATTACAGAGTAAAATTTACATATTTTCAGTTACAAAAATGCTATTGACTCCTTTAGTCATAAGATATTTTAGGATTGGAGGTAAGATAATGTGTAGCGTTAGTAACGCACGAAAGAACGGAGAAAATTTTAATTCATAAATAATTTAGTTATTAAATATTGATGAAAAGCGTGAAGTGTTGAATTAAAGCACCCGTATCATCGTTGGTCCATTTAATCTACCTCCTTCCGCCTTGGAAATAAACATTCTCTGTCCTCCTCCGCGTGCAAGAACATGGCTATCGACCCGTATTACAGATGCAGGGCTAACTGTTCCCTGTAGCAGAACTTACGCCTTTCATAATTCATCGCGTGCAGTGGCGTAGTTCCGCGCTCCGCCGTCTCGGGCCGGGTAGTGACACCGTCGCACGTCTCGCCACCTCCTGAAACCGGAAGTGCGAGCGCGGCACGGCGGCGGTGGCGGCGGCGGCGGCGGTGGCGGCGGCGGCGGAAGGCAACGATGAAGAGGGCGGGGGTGGAAACGACGCGACGCGGTGTCTGGGGGCGGGGCGGGGCGGGGCAGGGCGAGGCAGGGCAGCACAGTGACGAAGGCGGTAGCTGGGGCTCAGAATTGGGTCGAAGTTCCCACAACGAGCAGACGGAAGACACGACTGGCGCGTGAGCGAGCTTATATAAGCAGTGCCTGGCAGTAGAGGAACGGTCGGTCTGTCGGACAGACTGCTTCGCTCCGCAAGACGGAATGGATTGGGCGAGGGAGGAAGATCACATTGCGAAACATGTTAGAGGTCCACTAGAAAAATTCAAATTATTATTGTAGTATTTGTAAATGGGAAATGTAGTAGTTAGGTATTGTTACTTGGAGTAGTAGGATATGGGTAGAAGAAGGGTTTACTTCTCAGTAGTCACGGCTATACAAACTGGGACATTTATGTGACAAACTGCAATTTTTTTTCTGACCCCGCCGGGAATTGATCCCGGGATGACTAGGATAAGCAAGAACGCTAACACCTGAGCCACCGGGGGCGCAAAAATTGTAAATCGGGTAGAAAATGAACAAAACCAGACATATTCATCTAGCGAATCCAACACCGAAAAAAGAGTAATATAACCTATATTTACAATGTTATATAACAATTTACGAACGAAATTATAACACAATCATATCAACATTTAAAAGATAAATTTAAATTTTGAACTCGGGTAAAGATTCGACGAGAGGAAACAAACTAATAATACATGGTTAATGCAAACGGTAAAAGAAGTCCCTCCCTTGTTTCCGGAGAATAACTAAGTTTATTATCCCCACGTGGTCTTTGCAGCAACAACAAATATTTATTTAGTTTAAAGGAATATGTAAATAAACAGTGGCATCCATGGCAAAATTAATATGATTAGGCAAATACTGAAATCGCATCAAACACTGTTTGTCCTCTTCAATTAGGCAATGAAATTTTATCTAGTTCTGAATAGGTTACCCTCACGGGTAAAATTATAAACTTTGGAATACAGTATAACAGAATGGAAGAAGGAATGACCCATTTAAAACTATTACTACATAGGACTTTATGGACCATATCTTCTCTACTTTGATCCCAAACTCTTGTACAAGTGCCCAAAATGACAGTTAAAGATTATCGAACCTCGAGAATGTTCGCTTATCGAACCATAAAGGAAACATCCTTAAAGTCATAACACACATGGGATATGTTACTATTCATGATAACAAATATTCTTGAAGATAAGAACAAAACTTTTCTGTTCGGACGGATGGTTTAACATTACGATTTGAATTGTTTTATGGGAGCAGAGGGGTAAATAGAAAGAAAATAATTTTTTTTGTCACAAAAAAATTCTATTAGCAGCACGAAGAGGTTAAGCTGAAAGGTGATACATTTTAAATTATTCTGCGCCAATTAAATACATTTCGTAATCCCAGTAACAGAGAGAACCCATAGATTTACACAATCAGAAGTTATGGCTGAGGTACACAATAAAAAAATACGGAAGATTGCAACTTGACGACGAAATAATACGAACTGAAGAACAGGGAGCAAGGTTCGGGGTATACCTGAAGAAAATAGAGCACAGCACATATGTACGGAAAAGACGAGGAAACTCATACCTATATGCTATGACTGCGAACCTTTTTTGCAGCTCGTGATTTGTAGTGCATTTTACATCAAATTCTTCATCAAACGTTTGGGGGTTCAACTTTGTGTTATAAATCTATGCTGTCAGAATTAATATTTGACTTGGCATGTCCGGTGAGAGAAAATTGAAAAATGTGAACGGAATTACCTCGTCAATGTGAATTTTTTTTTTTTACAATACGAAAACATTTAATTATAATATTAAATATTAAGAATCCTTTTTAAAAATAAATAAATATACTTTTCAATTTTTCCAGTTTAAAATAATTTGTAATAATAATGTAAATTTATTGAAGAGAACAATTGTTGAAGTATTACGTCACAAATAAATGAATGAATATGATCACTTAGTTTAATTTTGTCAAATCCCATCCCGTACAATCAATCGAAATGCCCTGTGTTATGAAACCCAGATATTTGTCACGTGGAAAGGAAATGCTACATAATTAATTTAATAAAAGATGGGGAAACCTTAATCAAAGAAGGACGACACTTCTTTAAACGAAGGAAAAATGTGATAAATTCAGTGAGTACAGAGAAAAGGAATGTGAAATACGAAATATATTGAGAAGTTAGTCGGACGTCCAAAGAATAGAAGAGTGGCGCTTTCCAAGGGAGTTCAGATAAAAAGATCGAGGAAATTTAATATTGAATACCATCTAATGACACTGTTTAAAATGCGGTAAAAATTGATGAAAAACTAAAAAGCGATGCGGTACTACACTCTTTTTGTGAATAAAGTTTTATAACCTATGAAAATAACATATAGTCCTCTCTCGCTGAAAAAACGAAATGTTTCGGTCGTCCCCTCATCCACTACAGGCGACCTCGATTTTAAACAAAAAGAAACAGAATCCGTGGGATTCAGGTAATTGGGAAGCACCGGTGTCGTCTATTTGGGAATGGACTTGGTCCTCGATGCAATCCCCCTCCCCTCCTCGCTTCTGAGAGAGCATTTGTTGCAGCTAATAATACCTCGGTCGCTTTCGTGATCCGGCCCGTGAGGACCAGAACTCGACTTCCGCGCGTGTGTCACCGCCATTGGCGCCGCTTCAAATGCCGTTTTTGGGCGCACGTCCAGCCACACAAGAATGCACTGCGCAGACGAAACGGCGGGCGCGCAAACGAAGCTAAGGGCGCGGGAGATAGTCTCGTAGCACCCTTTGCGGACGCGATTGAACTGTGCAGACCCATCCTGTCCCGTGTCTTCTACGGTTTTCCTTCGGGTAGAGGCGGATTTCTTATACAGGTTCTCTAGGCTCTTGTCTAGGGGGAAGGGTGTATTGAAATAGTAAATCTCGAATTTAGTGTTATTCTAATACTTACGATTCATAAATAATACAATTAATCTGTAGTTTGATAATAATGCGTACTTCTGAAATACTTTTTTGTGTTCTGTTGATATTGTAACACGCAGCTAAATTATTGTCCTTATCTTAGGAGTGTTCTGAAATGTTAAATCCGACTCTGGGACCCTTAATCGGAATTGATAGGATGGTCCCTTGCTTCCTTCCGGAAAGTAAATTAGTTTAACGTCTTCTACGTGATCAAACGCAGCTTGTAAATTTATTATTATTATTATTATTATTATTATTAAGACGGAGATAGGAACGTTATGTATTTAATGGGGCTTTAGGGTTCGCCAACGTCTAGGCCATTAGAACCCTTACGAACGTTATGCGACATTAGAGCGAGTTAAAGTATGTTAACGATGTTCTATTTAAGAACATAAATGACATATAATATTGACGATATTGGTGTGATGTTCCTTCACACCCTTCGGGTAATCAAAGAAAAAATCATTATGAAAGAAAACTTTTGTATGTGAAATCCAAATTCAGACGAAGGAAAGGGTTTTCCAAAAATCTTTGGACGTGACATCCAAATCTCACTGTATCTAAACAAGCGGGCTGTGATGTCATATTCAGAAGTTTGGAGAAATATTTTTCTTCTTTTGAATTTTGATCACATATCAAATCCTAGGGTAATATCATTCAAGGTGTTTTTTCTCAATATTTGCAACAAAAAAAAACCCTGGAGATCGGCAAGACAACATTGATTCTATTTAAATAACAAATGTAATGCAAAAATAACTCCAAAAAAATTGGAGATGATTATTAATTTAATGTAGTGTATGATCAGAATGTATACGTGAAGAAATTGAAGTTTAAACAGAGCCACTACTAATTTTATTAAAAAGGATCTTCTTGCAATTAGGAATGATTTTTTCTTTTCAAAAACAAAATGATTTTGAATGAGGTAATGCTATACAATCTTTTTTATTTGATTTCCTCTTAATACTAGGATGTATGGATTAAATAAATTTAAAAGTGCAAATAGTGGGACATGAAAATAATAATTATTTAACAACAAAACAAAAAGATATATTAACAGTGAATTTCAGAGAAAGGGAAATCATCAAATATTTTAATCATCGAAAGAAAAAAATCTTGGAGTCCAATCCCCCCCACCCACTCAAAAAAAAAAAAGGATGAGAAAGTTGTCTTTAACTATCGGAGACAAACTTGTACGAATGAACAACAGGGATGAAAACAATTGTACAAAATAATACATCCACACACGCAGATGGAATACTAAAACCAAGCGATGCAGAGAATATCAATATTTGCTCAGCAATCGAAGTGTGTCGTCCAAAAACCCTTGTCACTCCCACGCTTGCTTCGAATGCCTCCGACTGCCGAAGACTTCGATACGTCAAATAACGGTAGCTTGAAATCGTAGCTATAATCATACTCCTCGATCGAACGAATAGGGTGGGTAAGGAAATGATTGAAGTTCATGTCGATTTATACATGTGTATCAATGGTATTGGAAATAACTATATAAAATCCTCGTTATATCTTATTAGAATGCTAATATAATAATTAGCCAAGGGGGTGAGGAAGAAGAAACACTTGCCCTCCCCTAGGTGCTCAAGAAACAAAGAAAGAAATAGAAAAGGGGTTAGACAAGAATGCCATTCCAATTTTCATGACGCGCTAATTATACACCTGACCAAGAAAGTCACTTGCTATTCTAACATATATTTAATTCATTCGAAATATCTCACTGAAAATAAAGATATATGTGGCGAAAATACCATGAAAATACTATCTTTATATCGACGTCTCATGATTCAATGAGAAATCCACACTGGTGTGAAATCCAAAAACTAAGTTCTAAGGTTTGTAGGGTTCAAGTAATCTTCCCTTATCCCTTTCATCTTTTCCATAACTGACTATATATATATCGTTAGGAATTCTGAGTAATTTTTGAACTCCTTGTATTAGAATAACGTACTATAAACATTATTTACGAAACAAATATAATTTATTTAAAGGTTCATGTTTTTTAATAACGTAATTCAATTACAAAATTATAATCTCAAAATCGCCTCCTTGTTTTGACTTTGGTAAAGTTGTCGAGAAATTTGATTTTGATTCGATTTAGACACTCTCGCCAAAAATCCAGAGTCTCCGACTGCATCAATCCAGAATATACTTTCTTTATTGTATTACTTCTTCGAAGTTCAGATTTCTAGACAAGGACTGGTCGAGGGAAAAACTGCCAATCTTTTGGACTAAAGATACCCTGCTAATTGTTTTGAAAGTCACAGATTTGGGGGTTTCAAATCCTGCTGTGATGATCTTCATTACGGGAGGGAGAGGGTTCCTCCAATGTTGATGAGGGCAGCGAATGCATAAGAAAACGGGGATAAACGACTAAGCGATAAACAGGAGGACCAAAAAATTAAACAAGAGAAGGAGCGGAACGGAGCCAAACCATGCAGATGTAAAAATGGAGAACACGATATCACGGAATGTCTAGAGATGGGGAGGTGACTTGACAAATAGACTGGAATATTTATGATGAGTAACAGTACGTTCCCCGGCAACCTAACATCTCTCCTTCCCAATTCTTGAACCCACGTCCAAGGTCCACGTCCCACGAGGTGGGAGAACAGGTCTCATCGCCTCAACCTCCATTTGCCAAAAGGCATTAAATTAATAAATTAATAAATAAATATGAGTAAATTATTTTGTATCGATAATATCGTTGTAATAGACAGTAATACTAAATTTACAGTAACAAATGCGAACACGGAGGACAAACTAATTAGCTCCCCGGAATCAAGCAAAGGGACCACCACATCAATTCCGATCAAGTGCCCTAAGGCAAAGGTGGATCTGCACACTCCTAAGAAGAAAAATAGTTCTGTACGTGATATAATATTAACATAATACCAACAAATTTGTATATAATAAAACAAAAAAGTTATTCAGAAATACGCATTATTATCAAACTACAGATACTAGATATTGTTTATGAAACGTAAGTATTAAAATAGCACTATATTCGAGATCTATTATTTGAATAGAAGGCCAAGAGTCTGTATAAAAAATTCGCCTGCACCCGAAAGAAAATCGGAGAAAACCCGGGCCAGGATAGGAATACACCGGGATATTGTAGTGTCTATACAGGATCGAATCTCTGAGACCTATAAAAGCGCATTCGCCATTTAAATCTATCACCCAATGGGCGCTATGATCCGGCCCGGAGGACCAAAAGCCGCCACTTCCGCGCTTGGCGCCGCGCCGCGTCAAGCGCCGCTTTTAGGCGGGCGTCCAGCCACGGAAGAATGCACCACTCCCCTCCACTCTGCGGAGACGGTGGCCATGTCGACGCGAGCGCGTGGCGCGGAGAACACATGCAATCACGGTCCCCACCACTCCGCACCGGAACGAACGTTTCGCATCCAGGTTGCGCGAGTATGAGAAATTCAACATGCGACAGCTCTTGTCTGTCAGAGGGAACGAGACGAATGCAAAAGCTACAACAAATAAATGAGAGCACACTGTACGAAGAACAAATTTGGGAGGCATTTCTAAAATTATGATTTATAAAAAAATAAAAAATTAATGCAGACATCAAAACAAACAAAATGGAATCTGAAGAATCAATTTTATTTTATTTAGATTCAAATACTTACACAATATCAACAAAAACTTTGATATATTAGATCCATACCTTAACATTTAGAACATAAATATGCCTAAACATTATTCCTTCCAATAATTCCTTCATTTTCATATTCATCTTCAGTAATTTGTCCTAATACATGATTAACTACATTTTATTTACATATTACATTTTGACAAAGAAAATTTTTGGGACATACCTCATTCGTACTTCACAAAAATAAGGCAATTATCAGTATAATAAACTTTGTTTTCATGAATGACTCTAATTTAATAATTCTTTAAATGTATCAAAAGAACTGACGAAGAAATAAAGCGAGTTTGTGACGTAATTTGAAACAAATAATTATTTTGATTGAATTTGTTACGGTTGAGTAATGAAAAGAAGATGGAAGCATTGTTTCGAGAGATTCACGGTTCGTGCGTCGGAAGCATCGTCCTCGAAGACCTGGCGGACGGAGGCGCGGCGCGGCGGCGAGGAGAGGCGACAACGTCTGGGCGCTGAGACGCCGTGCGCTCGTCTTTTTGTGTGGGGTCAGCCGCGCACCGCAGATTGAACCACGCGCCTCTTCCGCCGCCGCCGCCTCAGTCGTTGCCAACGTCCCCGCGGAACAAAACCCGTTCGACGCCGTCCGCGCCGAAGAAACAGACGAAACCAAAATAAAATAAGCGAAAGGATTCGCAGCGAAGCGAATAAGCGACTCTCGGCGAGGAAGCATCTCGTGCGTGAGTGGGTCAGGACTGCCAACACGACGGGATCAAAGTACAGTCCAACCTCGATTAACCGAACCAACCGAAATAGTCGAAAATATGGATTACAGTAGAAATAAACAAAACGAAGTCCTGCAGTGACAATATATTTACACTAAATAACAGACCAGAAGGTATTTTAAATATTAGGTATTCAAATAGTAAGTAATGTATGACACCTCGTTTATACGGACTCACTCCTTGCAATAATCCGGACAATATAGGTAATAAATAATAGAACAATACTCATTATGATACGCACAATCGATTCTATACGAAAATTGGGGGAAAATATTTACAAAACAGAGCGTAAAAATTCTGTCAGTACATAACAAAGATACGCATCGCAGATCTCTGGGCACACGCTCTGCGGTTCATTACCATTATACCCAGGGATATTATTTAATTTTGTATTACACATTATAATATTTCGTTCAATATTCTGAAATAAGTAAACAATCTAATTGACTTTCTCGCAATGTAGGTGACACGCTTACTTTGATATATTTATACTCCCAAGCAGTAGAGCACAAAAATAAATTTAAAAATATGCTTTGATAATTAACAATAATGCGTATTAATGAAGTTCTTCTGTACCGTCATCCGAAGATTGTCTTCATGCCCAATAGAATTCCATCTCCTAACCAAAGAAAATCTCCTAAGACTCCTTCATCAGCGCTCCTCCTAGGCTACAGTCCACGCAGTTAAAACAAAATAACGAGATGTAACCAATGGCGCGAAAACCACTGCACCTCCCACACAACAGCTGCTCTAACCCGTGGAAAAACGTACTTCAGACTCTGTTCTTTCAACCAAAGTTTAGAGATCAAGCCCTCCGTCACTCAAAGTTGGCAAGTCAGTTACTGACGGTTGTACGAATCGTCTCATGTAGACGGCAGCACCCGAACGTAAAATCACTAAGATTCTGCTGACACGAGTAAAACGCCCAAATGTCTATAGCGAGAGGAAGTTTCTCAATACCAAGACATTTTATTGGTTCATTGGAAAAGAAGGAAATAAACCATGTGTGTTAAAGTTCGAAGCATTCTCTCTCACATTAAAGAAATTGAAATGTACCAAAATGTACAGAATTACGTATATGAAATCCTCCAATCAGTTGTTTACTCCTCAATATTCCAGAAATGAATTGAAATTCGCAAATCACTTCCATAAGTAACTTATAAATAACGAAGCGCAATTCATATAAATATAGTTAAAATAAATGCACTTAAGAAAAGTTGAGTAATCTCGCGTGTGTTGGTAGCCCTGCCGTATAGTGTGTGTGTGTGTGGGATGTGTAAAGTGGTGGAGTGAGATGGGAAGAAGAGGGACTTGGAGGGGTCGCGGTCTTCCTGAAACGGCCAACCAATGGAGAGCGCGAAGCGGCTATTTCCTGGTCTGCGCTGCTCCCGCTCCGTCCCGCTACGCTCCTCACCGACACCGCCGCCACCGTCGTCACGACCGCCTCGAAGGAAAGGGAGAGGACTAGTCGAGTCGAGATTCGAGAGATCGACGCAAGGAACGAGATCGCGACGGCGGGAGACTCAGACGGGCGGACTCTACCGGCGTGTCGATGAACTTGGAAGCAGCTGAGAAGGAAAAAGAAGACCGTCAGTAACAAATGAGAAGATACGAAATTAATCCAGTGAAAGGGTGGATACAGGAATCGTTTTTCTTTCACTTTGAATGGGGCACTAGAAAGGGGGAGGGTCGGAAGAGCTCATCAAATATTTTTTTTAGGTAAGAGGGAAATACTTGGTTAACCAGGACAAACCGGGTGTCAGTAGTCAGAATTATCGCCGTTTCGGACATCCTTCAGTGACTGTAAGAGTCAAATATAAATATTTTGAACGACCTTGTAAGTAGACAGAATTTTAATTATCGCTCACCACGTTTCGACAACTACTTTCTGTCATCACCGTGAGAGATTTAAATCTCTGTTATCATCAGCAATCGTTGATATCGAACTATGAAAACAGAGTTGTACCGTTGGTGGTTTCTATGTCTCATAGTGCTTTTTAAATGCTCTCTTCTCTTAATACTCTCAAAAATAATGAATAAAATACAATATCATATACCCAAAGCGATGTATTGATCTTCTCAAATATATGGTTTTAAAGATTCATCACACGGACACGTGTCACAACATCGACATCATACATTTATAGGCATTTCCCTACGCAACGTCAGTGAAGAGAACCGAAATGAGAATTGAGGTAAGTTCTACCGACAGACAATTAAATCTTCCTAACGAATGAAAATATTTTTGAACTATATTGAAAACCCACATGTATTTTTCAGACATTTTTTCAGAAGTCACCTAACATTCCGAGGAGATTTTATATATTAGTTCGTGGTTTTTCACCATTCCGCCATTGAGAAACGCGTAGAGACAAATTGCAGGACGTGCTGCTTACGAACAGACTCCAGCAAGTTCACACTTCATTAATTATTTTTTTATACAATTTTGATTCTTACTAATTACTATTATTCATAAGTGTTTTAAACCGACAGAGAAGATAATCATACTTTTTAATGAATTATCAAAAATTACTCGGTGGAAACATCATAAAGATAGTCATTCAAATACGCAAAACCGAAAGCAAACGTAAAACAAAAATTATGAATCTCAGGTCCGCTGAGCCGCCTGCCACAGCCACTTGTCGCCTCTTGAAGGCGCAGGGGAACAGGTGTTTTGGCACGTCCGCCATCAGAAGCGCTGCCATCGATCATGTGGGAGACGCGGCGTTGGAAATACGCGCGATCAAAGAACGCGCCGCGCGCCTTGCCAAAGCCGCGTGGAGGATGAATCTGGTTGAAAGAATGTACGTCGTAAGGCACCTGACCCCATACGTTTTCGTTTTCCTGCAGTGGCGGACCCGGGATTTTTTTAGGCATCTTTTACCCGACACATCGTGTTAATAAGAATGAATTTTAAAAATAATACAACCACAATGGAATGCACGTTTCTTGTCAACGCAATCTGGGAGACAATTTGTGAATTACGACCCACATCTTAGAGAAAAATATGATAATACTTTGTGAAATATTATCTACGAGTCAAATGTTTATTTGCGCTGCTTCAAAACCCGCCCGACTATGGAGCTACACAGAAATAATACCAAGGAAATTGCGGGAGATTTGGGGGAGGGCTTCAGTCCCGCCCCCTAAAAAATATTAAAATAAAAAAAATAAAATGTCCTTAAAAAATAAATTATTTTGGGTACGTAGGGTTATTATTCGTAAAACCATTTATAGCCTTAAAATTGCCCCTCTAAGCACTACCCCCCTCCCACCAACACCAGAAAAAAAATTACTTGATCTAGCGTGAACAAATATGTCTTTCAGAGAAGAGAGGCTATCCGTTTCCGTAGTTGGAGTATCCAATGAAACAACTCTGCATGCATAATGCTCTCAGCTGCAGTCTCAAACACACACACGTATGTGGGAAGTGAAGGTGAACGGCCATTGCCCTGACATGTGACGTCGTCAAAGACAGGACGGACGGTGCGGGATGGAGGGTGACGTCGAGACCACCGGTGTTGTTCACACCCTCCTGCAGGAGAGGGGGGAGGCGAGGCGAGAGTATAGGAGACAAAAGAATGGTAGCGATTAAAAGGATAAAGGTGCAAGTGGGTGTCGATGTGGCAGCGAAAGAAAAGTAACGAGATGTATCCAACCAATGGTGCGAAAACGCGGTGATGTCATATGTCTGCTGCGGGAGGTGTTCTGGCGTAGCTTCAGGTAGTGTTCTTTCGGACAAAGGTTAAAGGTCGAGCAGTTGACTTCTCAATTACTATCGTTTCTGCGAATCGGCGTCAGCACGCGTACGTAAACTCACTAAGATTCCGCTTACTCGAGTGAAATGCCCACGCGTCTATAACCACAATCCTGACATAATAACATAATTCGTAGATTAGCGATTGTGAATTGAAACACGCGGTCAAATAAAAATATAAAAATAAATCAAGCTATGAAGTCTATTTCTACTGATAAATTAAATTATTATAAATGAAAATATTGGCGAAACTATACATTTCAATTTATTGATCTTCACATACCTATTAATATGCTGTCAACTATCTAATAGTGATACGAGTTAGAGACTGGCTTCGAACAAGTCTTCTTGTGCTAAAAACCTCCGAGAATCTCTTATATAAACAAAGAGAAACATTCGTGTTTGTCAACGATGGTGCGCGAGAATTGGCCATTCACATTCGGCATTCCGTTGCCCACAAAACAAGGTAGCAAGCACTACGACCGCGTGGGTAATTTGTTTGTGAGTCCGTAGCGACTTGCGGTCGCCCAGGCGGCAAGCGGCATGAGTGATTGAAGAGGTGTGATTGCGGTGTGGACACAGCCATTGGCTCGCCCGGGAGGGGGGAGGGAGAAGGGAGGGGGGGAAGGATGGGTGGAAGGTATCGATCGCGAGAGTGCACGATGCATTAACTACAGAAGTAAACCAGAGAGTAACACTTTTTTCCCTACGTTTTGAATCAAAACAAATCTGGAATGCGAAGCTTGGTTTCTGTATTACATAGTTCTATTGACCGTTCACGTTTTGGTACGGGCTTACGGTAGTACTAGCGTGGGTAGAATTAAACCACAAAAATATCTTAAATCGGCATAAATAAATAAATAAATAGAGTAACATGTATTTACCGTGATTTCAACTTGAAAAACATGCCTCACCTGTCATTTAAATGAGATAATTGCAATTATAATTGATGCTGTAATACATTGCGTCTTACGGAGGAATCACCTATTTAAAAAAAATAAATTTAAATTACAAAAGTGGTGGAAGTTTATTTTTATTTGTAGTACATTTTAGGAGGTATTTTTAACGCAACTTTTATCTACAGGTCAGCGGACATTTAAAAAAATAATTTTTCTGTTTTTGAGGTGAGATTCATAAATTACGAAAGTGTTGCTCTCGGCTGCCATGTTTTTACTTTTTGCTCTTATGTATTTCAAACGAGTCAAGAGAATTCCTGAATATTGTTTGTACTATGTTATTAATTGATAGATACAAATTAAATCATGATTTTTCTTCGTAATTATTCGTAGTGTTGTGTTTCAAAACAATAATAATAATAATAATAAAGAAAACAATTATACATCTTCGTGATCTGACTTCGACTTGGATTAAGGGTTGCTCCCACCTTAAGGAGAATAGTTGCGCTACTGCCTGCTCAGAAAATAAGTACTTTAGGAATGGATCGATCAAACATAAAATAAAAATAAGAGTACTAGACAATGGATTACGAATCGACTAGCTACTTGTAGCACACGTATACAATAACAAGTGTAACAATGAGGAAATTGTAGATTCTTTACGGTAATGTGTTATAAGGAAATGAATGAGAAGATTTTATTAATATGAGCAAGCGCTTTGGATACTATGATGTGAAGGTAAATAACAAACTCATTAAAACCAAAGAACGTTTTGAGATTTATGGAATTATACTGCCCGAAAAACAGACCTAAAAGTTATTTTGAAAGGAGGAAATCAACAAAAGAAAAGGAGATTTAATGGGAAGAAATAAGATGGATAAAGAGAGATACAAGTTTTTAGAAAAACAATTTTTTGAAATTTTTACAAAACTAAATATGAACTGTGACGGATAATAAGAACCCATATATTGACTATGTTGGGATCTGGGTTATGGGAGAAATACAAATATATAAAGACAAAAAATAAAGTTTCACGAGTCCAAAAATTATTGCAGATTTATGAGAGTACTTGGTATAGTTCCAAAAAGCTTTGAATTTTATCAACCATTACTCCATTAATTATTTGATAAAAACAGGTTTCCAGGCCTACAATTTCTAGGTTTTGCTTGACCTATTCTTACAAACTAGACTAGCATCTCAAATAAAATACTATTACAAATTATTTTTTGATAATTAAAAAAAATATATATTTCTGCTCAATAACGAAAATTTTCAGGATTCATTGGTAACCACCTCAATCAGATTTTAAATGTTTTAACACTTACATTCGATAGAAGTGGTTTGGAATTTGGTGGATGCGTCAACTGTGTACCATCGCAATAGATTTGCAGGCTGTTGCGTCTCTCCCGAGGGCTTGTGGGAAATGTATTTTTACGAGCGTGACATTGTCACCAGTCCCCGAGAATGAGCGCTCGACCACAGATCGATAGTCGCACACAGTTTATCAACACTCGAAAAGAAGCGACGTATCGACTGCATGACATCACTCGACGGAAGGAAATCACGAGAAGGAAGAAGTATTCCAGTGTTTGCTGTGATTCAACAGAATAATCCTTTTACGTAAAAATGAAATATATAAATGTTGTTTTTGTTATTAAATTCATCTATTATTATTTCGTCGATGTGTACTCTAAAACCTCATACAGAAAAAAATGCAAGGACAAAAAACCATTCATGAAAAATCGTTTTTCTACAGTAAGTAAATAGTATTCCTACGTTCAACAAGTCAGCGTAGCTCAGCCAGAGTAAAAAAAAGTTGTTAAAACGCTTAGCAGGTGGTTGGATGATCGCGATTTGATCCTCGGTGATGAGTGGTATTTTTCATCACACGTAAACATCCAGATCGACTTCCAGGCCAACTCAACCTGAATAAATAAAATGAGTACCGGGTCTATCCAGGGGACAAACCGACCGGAGCGAGATATTGGCAACATCCAATCCTCCTAGGGCTGGGACATAGTAATTGTGGAGCTCTACCCTCCGTTAATCTCATAAATTTTCGAAGACCCCGTCACATTGTTCATACATCCCCATAATAATCTTCATATTTCATGACCAACCTCTTTGGTTTCAAGGTTTCTGAGATGTCCTTACGTCCTTATTACACGGTCATACTTCTGTCATATATGTATGATCAAATGTATATGATAAAAAAATATGACCATGTAATGCACAAGCTTTGATCATAGTTCAACTATGATCATGAACCTTTGATCATATCTTCGATTATACATATGACATAGAAGTATGATCGTGTAATATCGGCCTGAGGAACCACTCTGGAAAACAGTGGTCTATAGCTTCTTTAATACTCATTCCACTAGTGTATGCTTAGGAAAATATACATTAATGGATACTGCTTGTCCCTCACGCTTGTCGCAACATCAAAGGAAAGCATGAAAAAGGGGTTGTTTTTTTTCTGCACTAGGCGTTTGTCTCATTATCTCTTTGTGACATCAAACACACGCATAATCTGAGGACGAGTCCCCTTCCGACACACTCGGTGACAAGTGTTGCTTTTGACGTCCTCCTTTCGCTATCCTCATGTTACACCCCTTCGAGGTTAGGGGTGTCGAGTAGCAGTGTTTTAAAACAGGGTCCAGTCGATGATAGGGAGAGGTATTGGATGAGTAATAACTGTGTCAACGGACAACTCGAGGATATACATTTTATTCTATAGCCACATAACATGTTATATAACCATATATATATATATATATATATATATATATATATATATATATATATATATATATATATATATATATATATATATATATATATATATATAACCATATATAACATATATAACCATATAATATTACATATAACCATATATAACACACTGGAGGCAAATAATTACCTGTGTGTGGTATTTTTAAAATATACATTTTGTAATATAAAATGTGTTTATTATTTGTTCTAAAACACACATTAAATGCAAATCGGAGTATGTTCCCAAATTTACTGCCAGGTGACTCAACTCTCCGCAGTACGATTCTATGAAAAATTTAGTTCATAATCTGGCACCACATAAAAAAACTTCGATTAACCGTATCCATCAGGACCAAGAACGCAAATACAAGGATAACAGAAAAAAGATTTAAAGTAGAAACGTAATATCTATTTAAAGTAATACATGTGTTTAAACTTACGGTTATAAATACCTTATTAAGCTTCAAAATAATCGGATATTTTCTTATGTTTCTTTTGACCATAAACTTATGAGCACCATATTCGGAAGAGAATAGATTTGCCGTTATGACGGAGTTTTGCCGAATTCCTTAATTAGTTCAGTGTAGTCTGATATAAATTTTTATTTTGCTTTCTTAGTACTGACCGTTAACAGAAACTGACAATTAAAAGAGTGACGGTTAATCGAAGGTTCAAATGATTAGCTAAAGTTCCATAAAGACCGAAGAAATTAAATTGCGTCTAAAAAAGTAAATTACGTTTAATTATTAATTTTGTTCCATTTATTTACCGTAAAAATGAAATATTGGATAACCGTTGTATATGACTCATACTGCTCTCACGACAGAGTGGTCACTGACGTGTCATGGTTCTATGCATGGATTGACAGTCATGTTAGCATCACTGAGAAATCGTTGCATGGGCCAACTGTCTCTTGATAACTATAATCGTTAGAACCGTTCTTAAGAAGAAGAAAAGAGTCAGGAAATATAAAAGATAATACAATAATTCCTCTCTTAAATATATAAGATATGAATGACAAAACGAAATATAATCAGACATCTGTATCTTATGACATCTTTCGAAGAAACGTCCCTGGTAATTTGAGAATATTAAAACATTCACTTCCGCGGCAAGATTATTAAACAGACTCAAATTGCAACCAGTTTCCTGTTTATACGTCAGAGGTGATATTTCCTAGAAGGGAGTATCAAATGACTAAATAAAATGGCCAAACTACGTATGAAGAGTTCATAAAACATTGCACTCCTAACATTTTCCTGATTGCTATTCTTTTAAAACATACTTTTTAAACAATTGGTTTTAAACTGTTTATGTTTGAGAGTTGTAAGCAGGCATTGATCAACACTATGAAAGACGGAATAAGGAAACAATAAGAAAATTACATTAATTTGAACAAACATTTCAATAAACATTTTCATCCTCGGTTTACTCAACAGCTACTCTAGGGGGGATGGGGGATGGAAATAAGTGAAAATAACGAAAATAAACACGAGATGTTATTTTTCTTTTCTTTTTCACTGCGATTGCTACAAATCGTGTATTGAACGCAACGGTTTTGCGAGTAATTAGTGATTCGTACTTCGCGAGTGTATATGTGACTTAATATAGTTCTGCCGGATAATATTAGGCAAATGTCAGCAAAGACATATCATGAAATTCTTCGCAGGTAAAAAGTGGTGTGTGCAAATCGTCTGACCACAAATATTTGGCAATAATGGGATACCCTTCACATGTAGAAACTGTCCGGTGGTACGAAAACTGGTACGACATATCATGGTGCGGGACGTCCGGGCAGAATCACAGCAATCAGGGCGTATAAAGAAATGAACACAATGAAAATTTTGGAAGTAGGAAATCGAGTGAGAACTCATACAATGGCGAATAAAAAAATTGCATCGCCTCAGAAAGAAATGGAATGTATGCAAATAAATACGTTTTACGAGTATGTTGATATTTCATGTGAAACTGCGTTATTACAATGAAATAATTTTGCGGATTAATCAGGATTATTTTGATCGTACAAATAAGTTAATTGAAACACCTAATTACTCTGAATACATTCTGAAAGTGAAAGATTATATATTTATTGAAATTGCGGCGCATGGTAATTGATACACAAATGAAGTAGTTAATAATCAATTTCACATCAGTCAGTTGATACATGTCAGTTGATGTGATTACGTACAAAGGAGTGATGAATATTTTGTTGGTCGTATGAAGATATTGCATATTTTTCTTTCAGAATTTATTTAGGCGTTAAAATGAACTTGTTTACCGCGAAATAATCCTGGTTAATCCAATAAAGTTATTTCATACTAACAACAGAATTTTTATGCAGAACTTTTTAATCATAAAAACTTTTCGATTTTTTCACAAATTATGCAGATTCTTTCTCTTCTACTGCAATGAATGCAGAAATACTATTGTTGCAGAATACGCTGTAGAAATATCAAAGCTCGGGTTTTCAATGTTTTGCTTATTTCTTTCTTAACTTTCTGTGGTTTTGAGGAATTTATTTCTAGCATTTTTAACCTGGAGATACCATATGAATTTAATGGAGTATATAAATGAAGATTTTTGTTTGAACTTTGTAATGTTTAGGTTAAATTACAGAATTCAATCAGAATATGACTTATGCTGTATGAGCGAGCTCAATGGTATTATACAACAAGCCCAAACGTGCTCAAAATTTTTATTTCGCACTCAGAATCTTTTCCTATGTCCCAAATCTGACCTTAGTTCACTTGATTGACTTAATAAATAATTTCTTTAAAATATTCACAACTAATACTCCACTCTGCATTAATAATAAATTGGGATAGTATGACTGATAAGTGAGATTCTAAAGATATTTGGGGCTGTCCCGAAATAATCTGTTAACATGATCTACGTCCGAGATTATTTTGAGGAATTTCCCCAAAATATACTTCCATAAGGAAGCACTGTGCAGTTACAGTGAAGGCAAATTACAGCGCGCAAAGAAAGTGGGTTATTAGTATACCTCATCTCCCTTCATCTTCACAAGCACCGCTCATGTTGCTACATCACGCGCAGACTGATGGTGAGATCGAACGGAGAAAGGCTGCTGCGCGCGCAGACTACGCGTATGCGCAGTCACAACACCTCCAGCTTTAGAATTTAGATGAGTGCAACGACTCTCCAGAGAAGAAGAATTAATTAAAACAGTCCAATAACAGACGCATGTACGTTTGATAGTACTCAACTGAAAACCTGTAGTCATAATTTTTTTTCTTTTTTACAGAACGGTTTCAGAAGCGATAATAAATATTTAAAAATATTTCAAATCGTGAAGCCTGAAAAGTCATGGGATTAACAATAAATAAAATTACACTATGCAAGTAAGTATGAATACGAATGTTTGCCGTCTGAGTGACAGTTCTATAAGTCAAACGGTACACGGTATTTTAGTTTTCTTTGTCAGACCGGAAAGTATAAGAAAAAGATTAAGCTGAGTTCAAACATGATTTTGCAATAAAACTGTCGTCTGTGTTGTTAAGAGTAAGTTATATATAATTTGATTTGTCCTGAGAGGGAACGTAACGATAAGTATTAAAATTGCATGTAATGTCCAGAATGTTAGATTTATCTTCAGGTTAATTCGAAATTAACATTAATTTTGTTGCATTTTGGAAGTTGACAGCAAGGATGAACCCTGAGGATCACTGGCGAAATTCGAGAAGGAGGAGGCAGAATTCCCGCGGTCCCTCCAAAATGAAAAATAAGCATCAAGTAATCAAAGAAAAGAGTATGATAAAAGTCAAACATTACTTGGAATATAAAACTTGCAAGTGTTAGTCGATGCATGTTAATTACGATAATCTGTAATACATGCTTGCATATATACCTATAACTGTTACAATGAATTTCAGGAATTACGTAACATAAAATTTTAGAATCACTACAATAAGTCTTAAATTATTAATAAATGATGGGATTTAAAATATATATTTCGATAATCATTAATATATGAGAATTATATAACCTCATTATATTATAGCTCTCTGAAATTTATTATTCATCGATATGGCATTCAAAAATACAAAAACTAAAATGTACTGAAATCAATTTCAGATAGACTTAAAAACCATAAGTTTTTTTTAGTTATCAGGAAGGGTCACACACACACACACCCCAACAAACATTCTGGATACGCTACTGCAGAGAAGCATTTATAGATAAACGCTGATATAAAGTGTTTGGTTCTTTTTGGCCACATTGCTATACAAATTAAACGTGCATTTTTTTTAAGTTGCAAAATTACTTGATTGTATCCAACAATCCGAGAAATATGCAGAATTTCAGCGCTCATTTTATTGTAGGAGTAATGCGTTTTACGTGCTCAGCTAGCGAACCTACCGGCAGATACGACAACTAGCGGTTCCAAGCATGGCGCTACTGCAGCGCTGTGCAGCGGCCGATAGGCACAGGTCATGGAGCGCTGTGCAGCGGCCTCACAGAGCGTTTACAAGATACAAAAAATACAATTACTAAGCAATGAGTTTAATAGCAAGGACACCACTCGACGAATGACCATGGAGAGAACGTTGGCGATGGAACTGCCGGTCTGAAAAATGCTCTGTATTCCCTTGACGACAAAGCAACTTCAATGAAGTCTCAATTCAAAAATGTAAATTTAAAAAAGCAGTTAAAAAAGGCGGCGAAAATTTAATTTAAAACAAATGTCATTGTCACATGTAAAAATTTTTGTTTTAAATTTTAAAGTACATAAATCACATATCACATTAATGTTTAGAACGTCCTCTTTTCGGAAATGTATAATTTGTTTAAATTTAGTATCGTACTTTTAAAGATATGCGCGTCGAAAGACAACTCTGTATAAGGCGTTACAATAATACATTGTCGAAAGTTCTTTCTTCGCACTCGATTCTACATGATTTTGTTAAAAACACGGCTGTTTTGTTTCATCTTGTGTGAGTGTGGAACCGAATGCCGATTACAATGTTTACCCGCTATTGCACAATCCACTAGCTATACATCGATCGGTGTACATTAACCCTGCTCCTGGTAAGTTTATTTATTGGAAAAGATACATGGTTCTTATGGTGTAAGACTGCAGTGTTAATATATTAATGCAATGATAATATATTAATTAACTCAAATTAATATAAAAATGCAGTGATAATATATTAATAAACTCGTAAAATGTATCAAAAATTCGAAAACAATTTCATCCTAAATAACGCAGTTAAAAGAAAACTTCGGAACATCATTTCTAAGCGAACATCCGCAATACATAAGCATCCAGTCCAAATTTCAAGACCCTACACTTAAAATTTTCCCCTCCGTTAATAAAAATGTCAGGTCACAAGAGGAACCAAAGTTTTTCACCCATTTGGTTCTATAAAAAATTTCGTAGAAAAACACTAAAACCTGTTTTAAGATATTTAAATGGCCAATATTTACATAGAAATAAAACTAAATATCACAATAAGTTCGAGAGTTATTGTGAAAAAAAAATCTCGATACGTAATATTTCATACCTTTAAAATTGGAATTCCGGAAGAAATTTTTTCTCCCCAAAAGAAAACAACACCCCATCAATTCAAAATCACGTCGATGAGAGTCACTGAAGAAAACGCGCGTTGCTTGCGTTGCTACATCGCTATTTTCGTCGTCTCGATTGAGCTTATGGATCACCGAGACCTACCATTCGATCGATGATCTAATACAGGTAAAGTAGAAGAGACCCCCCTTCGATTTGCGCGATTGGGGTCGCAGTTTCGAACACTTCGTGTCTGTACCCCACCCAGGCACGGAAGTGCTCCAAACACGTCGCGGCCTGCGAGGTGGAGGAAAGACACACCTCCAGACGGCCTCCACTCCAACACCACAAGACTCTCGCTACGTGAACACACTTCAATAATAAATTCACACTCAAAATGATACGGTAGTTCTTCGGACTGTCTTTAAGCGTATTTCCCACGGCATCAGGAGCAATAAACACCGGCGTGCTCCACGAGAATGATTCCTTCTCCCGAACTGGAGCGAGTTCGAACGGCGCAGCGATGATGCTTTCGTTTTCTTAGTCGACATCAAAAAATGCTTAAATATATGTAAGATGATATCGTTCGTTCAAAATAAGTAAATATATCACTGTATTCTTTTGTCGGGCTTTATACAAAATTCCGCTTACAAGCCACGTGTCAATATCTCATCGTGTAAAAAGGCTACAAATTAGTTGAACACGTCAATTAGCCTCGGGGCACGACTAATATTAGGGTAAACAGCACTTCATTATCGATTTCGGAGATATTTCACGTGTTTGTTTTTTATTCACTCAGTACATGTGAACGGATGACTTTTAATTAGTGTCCCTTGTTAGTATTATGTTTAAATCTTGTAAGTAACATATGAATCTGTTCCCGTTAGCGGGACTTGACTGAAATTTGGTACATAATTAAAAACCCGACGACAACCCAATATTATGGGCTCTACGAGGTGATATGATAAATTACTAATTATAAACGTTTCAAAAATTTGTGACGTGTGGGTGACTTTACTGACAAAACTCAGGGGAAATGCAATCACTACCTTTATACAGCAACGTGTAACGGGTTGCATTACCTACGTCAATTCGCTATAACAGCGTTGAACGTCTTATTATAATAGATACTCAAAACGGATATTCATTTGGTAAGGAAAGGTGTATCATGAGAATGGTACTATGTTTATACTATTTATTTATGTTAAATAAGTCTATCTTACTAAAAAAAATATTCATAAATGATGTATGAGAAAGTTTATGGAGTTTTTGGACACAAATGAAAATCCATCGACAATGCAATATTATGGTGTCTAGGAGCTGACGTGGTGAAATACAAATTATCAATACGATTCAAATTTTTCAATGGGTGTCTTTGCTGAAAAATTATGACGAAATACAATGACTCCTCACGAAGCGACTCGGTGCAAAGTGTAACGGGTTGCTTTACATGTGCAAATATGCTCAACCAACGTAGAACTTATAATAATTGCTCCTCAATTTGATGCTCATTCTAACGGAATATATTATATGAATGCTATTACCTTTCGGCCAACTAAGGACCACGATGACGAGTGTTAGTGAGGATCAGTTCTGTGTGAGTTTACACATCGTGACACATTTTGGGAGGAACAGCGTCTAGATAGAATCTAGATTGCTGTATCCCAGTATTACAACTGTGGTTGTAAGTTGCGGAGGGTGAACATTTCATACACCACAGCTATACGAACTGAGACATAGAAACGAAAAGCTACAAATTTTTCTGGTCCCACCGGGAATTGAACCCGGTGATGACTTGATGGTGAGCGAGCACGCTAACACCTTAGTCACGGAGAGGCTTTATGCTACTTAATTATGTCAATTAAAAGCATGTGTTCCAAAAGTTTTTTTTACTTAAAATGTTATCTCTATCTGAATGCTTGGGAGTCTATTTTTTTTGTCTTTAGGGCTCGTCAACATCAAGGTCATTAGAGCCCTTGGGAAAGTCTATAGAGACTCTGTCCCCTCTCTCGGTTCCTCCAATAATAATAATAATAATAATAAATTTATTGTCAAAAACAGTACAAACTGCGTATGACCACGTGGAGGACAATAAACAAATTTACTCTCCGGAAGCAAGCAAGGGACCATCCCATCAATTCCGATCAAGGGCCCTAAGGCAGAGGCGGATTCAAAAATTTAAGCAAAAATTCCTAGATAAGATAAAAAGTTAGCTACGAGTTATAATACTAATAGAATGTCAATATGTTTGTAATTTAACGCAAAAAAATACATGTACAAATTAATAATAATAATAATAATGATTCTGGTTTCTATCAGTTCCCATTATCATCCCAGCAATTCTTTTCTCGGAGTTCTGGAACATTCTGTATCTTGAATCTGTGGGAAAGTAAACGGAGTATCTGGCGTTGAGTGAATGAATGAATGAATGAATGAAGAAGAAAAGCGTTCTTGTGGTTTCATGAGTACTGACCACGCATTTCTCTCTTAATGAAATCGACCGCCGTTGCCTCCGAGGAGCGGACGCCCTAAGCGTCGCGACGCCAGCCGCAACCGCCGTCGTCGTAGACACGCGAACGAGGAAGAAGAGAAGGAAAAGCGTAGCGGCGCCGCGCAACGGAGGCAAGCGTCGCGGCGCTGAGCGTCGGAGCGGACGCATGCAAAGTGGAGCGCGGAGAATGCAGCGGATGAAAGTTGTTACGCGTCTCGCGCTTCTGGGGTGCTCTCCCTTCGACGCAGTCACGTCGGGATGCTGTCATCATCTTCTTGGTCCATTCTGCATTTTACGTTTTTGTCCCGAATATTAAATAGGAAATAATAAATCCATCGCGGTCCTAGCTACTAGAGTTGGCGGGGCTGATAAGACTGCCACTACTATCTTTCACTACATCATGCCTCTCCATCATAGTATTTGTAAATGGAAATATAGCATGCTATTGTAACTTATCTCATGGGACGATAGGAGTCAGGAGTCAGGTGGTAGAGCTATTGTTAGTGGGTGGGCCGGTTAGTTGGGTTTACCAACAACTTGGCCCACGTGGAGGGGTTAGTAGAAATAGTTAGTAGTAATTAGAGTTATTGATACTAGGAGCAGTAGGAGGAGGACAGAAGGATGGTTCGCTTATCAGTAGTCACAGCTATATGACCTGGGACGTTAATGTGAAAAGCTACAAATCTTTCTCAGTCCCCACCGGGAATTGAACTCGGAGTGACTTGGTGGTAAACAAGCATGCCACCGGAGGGGCAAACATTACCTCAATTTTTGGAATTAGTAAAAATATCTCCCTTTCCACACGTTAGATCTTAGGCTGAGCCTATGAACCCATCGGAGGTTTCGAGACACTCGAAAACCGCCTCTCCAGCTTGTCAATTGTCATTGCGGTTATCTCTTGATAACATACAGGACGATACCGCATTCATGGTACATACTTTATGGGTTGGTACAGGACGCTATATTATCATTTGTTGTATCGGAATGGACGGGCGCCAGTGACGCGGTGACTTCCAATACATTCCTATACATATAAACGTAGGCCTTCGCGGCCGGAGTCAATATGAACTTGTTTATCCGGGACAAACCGCGTCGTAGTAGATAAAACTACCAACGTTTCGCCTATCGTGCTGTGGCCTTCTTCAAGGCACAGTCTAGAGTCGTGCAGACATAAGTCGCTGTCGTACTCTGACATTGCCCTGCAGAAGGCAGTACGACAGCGACTTGGGTCTGTACGACTGTGACATTGCCTTTAAGAAGGCCACAGCACGATGGGCGAAACGTTGGTAGTTTTATCTACGAAGACGCGGTTTGTCCCGGACAAACAAGTTCATACAATGACACATATCTTCTCCACGTGTAGGGTTCACGGAAGAAATATGTGAGTTCATACATTCCAATAGAATAAATGATTGTAATAGTGTACCAACCTTTAAAGTTTGTTCCGTGAATTCGCGATCGTTCTGTGTTTGCCTGCCCACTCTCTGGATGAGGAGACGAGACAGAAAAACAATTGTATAAATTAAAATTTGGCTTCTTTGACATCGTTGCCTAAAGTACACGAGACTTTGATAACTCTTCTCCACGTGTAGGGAACACGGAATAAATATATGCATACATGAGGTTAAAGTAACGACCCTAGGTAAGCCTGATAGGAAAGTTCAGAAGGGCACCTCTGGAGTGTGAGAAAATATATTTTCGATGATATAAAACGCAGTAAGCTGATTAAATAAATAGATCGCTCATCCAACTTAGCTTGAGACAAGTCTGATTACCTCCCAAACTCCTAGTAAAGTGATAAGTCTCGTTATATTATTCAAACGATTTATACGTATTTGTACTTGAATCTTCGGAATGGGGTGCATTGTTTGAAGAAGTTGCTAGATCAAGGTAAGGTCTATCGGTGGGACCAGGATTGCTTGGTCTTCCTTATATCCTTCTGAGGAGTTTCAAAATATCTTAAATACACACCCTTCAACGGGAATGGATTAGCTGGGGTAACGCTTAATTTTCGAATATGTGAGAATTTTTCATTTCATCTCTTTCAGAAGGATATTGAGCATTCTAATCTGACAATCGACTTTGTCATAGAATTTCACGAAACCAATCTTTGTCTTGGGTTCCACTGGATTTACAATGCAATAAATATTACGTATTTTTGCTTAAATTAGCTTATTTCTTTACAATATTAAATGGAGTAAATTAAAGTTATTTGTTTGATTTAGTATTTTATGGGGTTCGTCGAGAACACGCAATGAACTCAATCTTTTGAAAGGGTAGTTATCGTCTTCAACATTTATGAAGTAGATGTTGCTACACTTCTACTTATTTGTGCGTCACTCCTTTCTTTCATTATACTATCTGACCTCTCTTCTACACCTCTTGATATTTCCCCACCCCAATGCTATTAGGTTTCGAGGGCTAGGGAGTCGTTTCTCTCTTCTTCTACTCTGAAACATTACTCCTCACCTTCTTCCAAGTGGGTGCGACCCCTAGAGCCAGCCCCTCCATCGCACCAGGGTACTCGGACCCATTCTTTTTTCTTGGGGTTTTAGGATTCGCCAACGTCAAGATCATTAGAGCCCCGTGCGCCTCATTTCGAATTATGAAAATGTTAACTAGAACCTCGACGAAGAAGAGGAAGAAGAATGTTGTACGACAGACGGTCGCATTTGTAAGCTACGATCGAGGCTATTGACAGGTATCCACTGAGCCGACGATACGAACCGCATGAAAGATCGTAAGCTATTGACGCTGGTGCGTTTTTATGTCGATTTCGCTCTCCATCGAACTCTAGTAAAATTATCAATTAAGTGGCCATCTCTTAACGCCAAACGGTCACCTATTTCATTTGGTCAGCAATGACCGTTTGGCGATAACATATGGTCACACCAACGGCTATTTTTACTAGAGAGAACGTCACGACGTAATGTCGCTTTAGAAAAAATAGGTCTCATTACTTTTTAAGCACGCCTTGTTGTATATTGAAGAGATCTCATTGTAGAGTATCTGGTCGTTGTCCCCACCACTTGCATTAAGACCCTTTTCTAGCGGTACTGTCAATTCCGCGAACATATTTGTCACACAGAAAGAAATTGTTTCCTTTTCTGTTCCAAGGGTAGTCGAACTATTCGGAAGGTTGAGCGAAGATCAAAAATGGCTAAAGCAAAGGCGTTAGTAGATGTGCCACGCTAAATCATTGTAAGCATAACTACGCAGTGCAGTTGCTCGCTTAGAACACTTATTCGGCGCTTGATACAACCCGTAATACGAGGCACGTCCAGAAAGGAAAAGTACTGCTACCCTATCGGACTGTGAGATTTATTTTTCAAGTTTGGCAGCACAGAGTGGTATGGAGGTTCTTCTGAACATAAATAGTACCGTTGGACTTCGGCAGTACGAATGCTCGCCTTGTAACGTGCGTTTGAGTAAAATATGCCGATAACAAATCCCGCCAAGTGCGAGGTGCGCGCTATTATTCGGTTTCGTCTTGCGGAAGGTAAAACTCCGACTGAAATTTTTTCACGGATCAAAACTGTTTACGGCGAAGGTTAAGTGGTGCCGAGAGTATATTGAAGGCAGAACGAATGTTCATGATGATCAAAGGAGTGGAAGATCTTCCATTTTGACCGATGAGTTGGTACAAAAAATTGAGTAAACTGTTCGTGAAGACCGTCGATTGACAGTGGATGGAATTTACGCGATGTTTCCACAACTCTCCAGATATCTCTTGCACGAGACAATTACAAAAACTCTGGGATTCCGAAAATTGTGCGCAAGATGGGTCCCAAGACAACTGACAGAACAGCACAAAGTGAATCGGGTCGCTAGTGTTCGCGAGTTCCTTGAGCGACTTGAATTCAAAGGTGAGGACTTTCTTAGCTCAATTGTGACTGGAGATGAAACCTGGGTAGCTCATTACGCACCTGAGACAAAAAGACAGTCATCCCAATGGCGTCACACAGGTTCCCCTTCTGCCAAAAAATTCAAAACCACAATTTCGGACAAAAAAATCATGGAAAAATCTGCCTCAAGGGGAGACGATTAACGCAGCACGATACTGCGAGGCCCTAAAAAAAACTCAAGAGAGCAATTGAAAACAAACGGAACGGAATGTTGACGAAAGGAATGTGCTTGTTGCATGACAACGCTCGCCCGCACGCGGTCAACGCCATCAAGGCGCTTTTGAACTCATTTGGTTGGGACATTTTGAGCCACCCTGCTTACTCCCCTGACTTGGCGCGTTCAGATTTTCATCTTTTCACCTCCCTGAAGACTCAAAAAGGGTGGGAAAAATTTTTCAACAGACGAGGAAGGGAAACAAGAAGTCTTGAACTGGAAGACGAGAGATGACGGGAGAATTCTTTGAGGAGGGCATCGAATAGCTAGTGTCACGGCTCACTAACTGTACGGAACGAGAAGGCGGCTACGTAAAAAATAGCTAACAACTTGAACAACAAAACCTTATAATTTTTTTCAAATAAATTTTAGAAAATCGAGTACTCTTATTTTCTGGACGTGCCTCGTATGCAGGTATATGTGCTTGGAAATTACAATACACTAGCTTATACGCAATGCGCGTTGCAGGAGTGTAATTCGATTATATAATTCATTGTTGGATATTTGTAAATGGGAAATGTAACGTGCTATTGAAACTTATGTACATGGAGCGATAGGAGGTAGGAGTTGGGTGGTAAGGTTATTGGCAATAGGTGAGTTAGTTAGTTACCAATAACTTTGCCAACATGCAGGGGTTAGTAGAAGAGGTTAGTAATAGTTACAGTTATTGATACTAGGAGGAGGTGGATAGAGGAAGGAGGGTTCGCATAAAATAATATAATAGTAAAATTTTCAAAGATGTAACTTTTATTAAATTTCCCTTTCTCTCCCACCAAAGTTAACAAATTGCAAAAATTGAAGTATCTTAATAAAGATAATTTTCTGAACAAAGACCAAAACAATCTTATATTTTAACAACTTATTTGTTTCAACATTTGTTTATAACAACTGAGAACTTCAATGAAAAGACAAGAGGTGAACTCATACGAGATCCCGAGCGATTACTTCCGGCGAACGGCAATTAACAATTTCAAATTTTCGTTGGGGTGGAGGGAGACAAGCAATAGATTTTTCTAGATTTAGTAATATTTATACCATTTGCAAACGGAAGTGGCGTCTGAGAGCTTAGAACACTTTTTCGAACTCTGCCGGTCCCTCTACCCCAAATGAGCTCACCGCTCGGTCTCTCCGGGGTTAAGCTCTTAATCGCCTACTGAACTCCAAAATTTGAAAAGGTTACCTTTTCCATTTAACGTTTTATTACGGTTTTAATTTTGTTATTGCAATATACCTAGAGTTACAAAGAAATTGATCTATACATTATGGAATTTCGAGAAAAATAAGGGTTCCATCATATCCTATCCTTTTTTTACATTCATCGTAATTATATTGAGTTTAGTCACTTTTTATTTGCAGGAAATACAGAATACAAATATTACATTACAATAGCAATAAAGCGTTAAATAAGAAAGTAACATTGTCAATTTTTGGGTCTATTATGTGACAAAGCGCTTGTGCTCATTAATGTTGAAGGTAATGCCGGAGTTCGAGGTAGTGTCTTAGGATGTCAGACGCCACTTTCGTTACCAATTACTATATGTATTATTAGAAAATATGAAGCCTAATATCGAATTAGATAAAAAATATATTATTTTAAATAGTTTGAATCTATTTAAAACATTTGTATAGACAGCAATGAAACTTGCACACAATCTTCATTGTATCCCACAATCTTCATTCGAAAGAACCAACAAAATAATATTATTGCAATGGAAGGACTGACTCGAATAAGACCTGCTGCAATATTGCTTCACTTATACCACTCCTCGGAAAATAAACAATGATATTCACCTCTTATAAATTTAATACCTGTGATTTCACTGATACTACGTGATAGAAATATATATTCACAATTATTTTTCGTATCGTCTCTTCCTAATTGATGATACCACATACATAATGGATATCACACCAAGTTCGTTTAAGAAATCGAAAGCAATTAGGATGGACTTGCAATATTGATGATTTTTTTGTGTCAGTCTTTACGACTCGTCGACATCGAGGTCATTAGAGCCCTAAAATTCTGTGCAGGTAGGGAAAATGCAGTTACGCCAACATGACTCTCCCCGCGTGTGGGACTCGCCGAATGACTCAACCATACCCACTAAAAACCCTCCTGAATTACAATATATCAAAACATATCTCAAAACATTGGGAACAAAAAAAGAGGGGAGGGATAAAAAATGAGGAAAATGAAAGATACCCTAGCCCTAATAGCGTCGGGATCGAAAAGAACAAGAGGTGACCAAGGAAGATCAGGTAGGAGAAAGGAAGGAGCTTAGTACAAGTAAGTCGAAGTAATGCCAAAGTTTTTTTTTATTGACGAGTTAACTTGACCAAGACAGAGAAAGGAGTGATTCGCAATCAAACTCTTTACAAAACTATTAATGAGTAGGTAAAGATCTCTAAAAAAATTTCAATTTCAATAGTATTAAGATCTTCGAAGAGTGCGAAGGTGTAGGGTGAATGTGTGTGGTGAGATGAGATAAACAAAGAAGGGGGCATTTGATAGAAGATCACACCCACCTCCCCGCAGTGACGATGGGGTAGACAAAGAAGTGACGTCCAGAAAAGAAACAGAAAATAAAAGACTGAATAATGACGAGTGTTTGGAATACGGTTTAGAAAAAAATGTCGAGGCGGGGAAAACTGCCCCCCCCCCATTAAAAAAAAATAACGCCCAGTTCACAATATCACCTCCACACTGGTGTGGTCTGAGAAACCATTCTCCCATTCAAAGTTGATGAAATCCATTATAAATTCTGAAGGATGCATTTATGTAGGATTCCTTGGTTTAGCGTTTCACGGAGGAACTGGCGCGCGAGTCCGGTACTCGAGCGGAGGAATACTACACAGGGACGACCGACGTACGGAAACGGTTTCTCTCGCAACAGCGTCCCCTCCACCTCGCCTCCTCCTCCTCCTCCATGGCGTCTTCCGAAACTTTTTCCACGCGGAAGGAGTCACGCCTTTCGTTCCGCTTCCGCCTACTCTTTGCACGGGCAGGAGAGGGGAGGGAGAAGTGGGGGGAAGGATGAAAGTAGATTACAGGACGACGATTCAGATATATTTTAAACTCTATCCACCATCTCCGCGTTTTTTCCTTCACTGTTTGACAAACCAAGTGAAGGTGAATTTACTTCTCGCAAATATCCTTCCGCACTTCCGCTGTTCACCAGCTCTTCTGTAGTCATTCCATCATCGCAATAATATTTCGTGAAATTCGTGAAGTTTCTACTGCTTTTTTTTCTGACAATACATTTATTATTATTATTATTATTATTAACAAAAAAACAGAAACCATACACAAAATTATATATCTGGTTTGTGTTCCTTTTTGTTGAGGTATAATTGGAGAAGTGAAAAAAAAAAATTGTTGAAGACATGTTACTTGGATACTTCACTACTTATGAACCATTTGATGACGTCGCAAACCAGTGACGAAATTTTTAAGTGTGAAAAAGGTCGTGAATGTTGATAATTCATTCAAAGCAACTCGAAAAAATGTGGGTTGTATTGTGTGATTATTATGTAGAATTCAAACAGTCTTACTCTATTATATTGAAAAGATATTTTTAGGTGATAGGAATATTTTATTAGAGTGAGGGGTTATATTTGTGTAGTAAAAACGCTTGACGGGATTCCGGAGAGGCAATGCCCTCTCCACCCTACGCTCAGAGATTCCATGGTATGTATCGCTCGAACTATTATTATATCTGTTGCAAAGATTAGACAAAATCATTGTACTAAGAATGAAATTTCTTCTAACTAAATTAAAACGTACTCACTAAGTTATTTTGTAATTTTATTACTTACACTACTTTTGATAGCACAGGAACAAATCAGTACGGAGTTGTGGTTAGTGTTGCCAACCGCTAGCAAATGTAAAGACGAAGTAAGAGCAACTATTCTTTAAAAGCTTTTCGAAATGATTCCTGATTGAAGTTGCCAGAAGTGGCTGTCAAACGAGACGGCGACGCGCGAAAATGAAGTGCGATACAGAGCATTCCATGTCGTTCGCTACGTCGGGACCATGACTATGCATCGGATTAGAAAATTCGCGGACCAATCGCATATAAATTATGATAGTGGAAAGTATATCTTCTACTAGTAAACCGTACATAAAATCAACGATCCATAAAAACAATATTTAAATTTTTTCTTTAAACTACAGTAGTGAAGAACACGACTCATAAAAAGAATTCAACATAACGCGCACAGGAATCGGAAGCTAGAAAACGACTCCCATTCGCTTTTTTCTTTGGGAGGAGGGGGGAAAATATTTCTAATTGCTCTTGTGTATAATTCACATTAATGCATTGAGAGATGTTAAATTAACAATACTTTATGCTGATTAATAAGTTTCATAAACTTAACAAAGATACCATAAACTCCCCATCCTCCATCTACGAACCCTGCTTCTGAAGATGACAGCAATGTCGTAGATATCTGTTTAGATTTTAAAAAATATTTTATTGAGATATCATCTTTCGCATCTGTGTAGATGTCATTCGGGCGCTTCGAAATATTGATAAAGCTTAGCCTATCCCTTACAACAATAATAGAAATTTGGAACCGCTTTTATTATAAAAACTGCTCGTACGTTCTTATAAGGATAACATAATATAATAATATAACAAGTAATACATAATAAATTAAAATTAAAAAATTGAATTTTAATCACAATATTTTCTGAGTTACAACTAACATTTTCCCCCCACTATCTGCTTTTCGAGCAAAGCATTCCATAATCATGAAAATTTGCTAAAGAAAAACAGTTGAATTTCATGTAAATCACTCTTTACCTAGCAAGAATATATCTAATCAGTACGGATATCATAGTTGACGACCCCTAAAGCCCCACTTTCGCATCAGTGAAAGAGAAATACAGGATCAAATTGATAAAATTTATGACGAAAAAATCACCAAGAAATTGTTGACCGTTCAAACGAGTTTAACGACACAAAGTAAATTAAACAAAAATAACGGGATTTAACTATTATTATTTGCTTAATTTGTGAATTACCTGCTACCCAGACCTCTACTGACTCACAAAGTAATTAAATTATCATTCGTAATTAATAATGTTTGAATTTCATTCTCCTCCCCTCCTCGCGTGAAAACTCATGATTAAAAACTTTTAAAAAATGTAATAAGAATGATCGAAATTTTTACCAAAAACACGATACTGAAAACTCTATTTGTGTAAAAGAGGATATGGCTGCCCAGAAAAGTAAAAATCATAATGCCAAATTCAAAGAAATAAATCTCAAACTCATAAAGACATTGCCATCTCTAGAACAGCAGTTTTTTTGTTTTTTGTAATCAGCTGATGTTTTGTGAGGTTAGTGTCAGGCAACCTTCGTGTCTACAATTGATGCGATGGAATTGGAGGATCTACTTGAGCGCTAAGATGTCACCGAGTGACGTGAGAAGCAAGCCACTAAAGAAAGTACGCAACAAAATCATAAAAAAGTTCTTCGATATTGCTGGAAGCATAATGCTAATTACATCGTGATAGGTGCATTGCAATAATTTCAAATAGGTATGGTGATATCGCAGTGTAGCAATTGAATAGTTCAAGGGTGCCACTATAAATTCTGCAAGCGATTAAAATCTCCATACTTTCCCAATCAAGTTTATATTTGACAGGTTGGCACCTGACTTCTCATTTTTACACGAATGGTAGTATACTTCAACAAACTCTTCGAGAAACTGTTCGCATAAAACTTCTCTCAAATGAACTTTCTAATTTCTACAAATTCTAAAATGTTTTTTTTAAATAGACAATCAACGTCACAAACACACAAAAAAATCTCACATGTGCAGTGCTATATATCAAACTGTAGCAAATGGAAATCAACCCACTTTTCAAAATAAACGAAACGTTGGTATCATAATTCAAAAACTCAACCATCTAATTTTTATGTGACCAAAATTTCCCTCTCCTACCATTTACGAGAGGAAATCTTATTCCTGTGTAGAAAGGAGAGGAAGGAAAACTTTTTTAATTGGAGCAAACTGTCGAGGCAGCAGTGAGGAAGGTAATCTCTCTTATTAACGGAATGAAGTGACTATCTTATCTCAAATTCGTGGTCTACATCACGCGCCAATAATGGAAAGTAACTCACGTTCGCCTCCAGAAAGAAACAACACTCATCCGACCGACCTGGGAGAAGACTTAAAAATTTTGTCGCTTTCTACGAAATTCCAACAAGTGGTTTCACCCACCCAAATCGCGCCTCGCGGTCAAAGACATTCGGAAGGTACCCCTAATTAGTATAAAAGGCCACTGACAGTTGCGCCCCAGTCCCTCTCCCCAGGGGTAACGACCGCCCTTGGGTATACACACAATATAAACAGATACATAAAATAAACCTAATTTGTTTGACATTTTTTACAAAAAGAGCAATAACATTACGAAAGAATATTGTTATAACTCGTAACAATAATAACAACTTTACTGTCTTTAACAACTACAAGTTGAGTATCGATGTAAATAATACGATAATTTTTAAATAATAAAATTCATATTATATTATCAATAAAATTTTAATAAAACTAACTAGTTACATTTTAGACCTACACGGACAAATAATTCATTTAGTGACCACCAGGCGTAACTGTCACAGGGTTCGATCGCGAGGCGCAACTATAGGATTTTTTCTGACAGCGAGGAGCAACTGTCACATCTCGGTTAAATCACTCGGAATATTGTCATTGTGGTCATTACGAAAAACTAGTCCTAGCGAATTACTCCCATGATATATTGAATGAAACTAACATTCTATACGATTATACGAATGTATACTTAAAATTTCGCGAAATGAAAAAAGAAGAATATAAATATTTGTAATTAATAATCGAGGGCAAAATTGAGGGACGGGGAGGTGTCGGAAGAAGGAGAAATTCCTGGCTGCGGAAAGTTAAGCAAAGGACAGAACTGCGTGATGTGTGGACACTAATCCACACCGCAAGGGATAGGTTTGCAATGAAATATATGATCGCAAACATCAATTAGTGGATATGCATTAAGATACTTTAAATTTAGCAAGACTATTTTACTTTTATTGAACCACGTCCAATGAATAGTACGGCGAATACTACTATCCTCCATCTGCTAGTTGTGGGCAGGTTTAACTCGATTTCATATTTAACATTAACAATGTAAACAGGAATTCAGTTGTAAATAGTTCACAATAACTTATAACAATTTCTAAAACGATTTTCTTGCATGATTGTGTTGTGTCTTACGATTCATATTAATTTAGTTTTATGTGTACTCAACTTTGGCACGGTTGTGTACATTAATTCTGTAGCCCCATCCTGGCCCGAGTTTCGCTCCGGTTTTCCCTCGGGTACAGGCGGATTTCTTATACAGGTTCTCTAGGCTTTTGTCTAGGGTCGCGTTTATTGAAACAAGACATTGTGAATTTAGTGTTATTTCAATTATTATAATTTGTAAACACTATACTCAGAATAATCTATAGTTCGATAATAATTCGTACATGTAAAATAATTTTTTTGTGTTAAATTGATCGGAATTGATGGAATGGTCCCTTGCTTGCTTCCGGAGGGTAAATTACTTTATTGTCCTCCACGTGGTCATACACAGTTTGTACTGCTGTTTTGACAACAAATTTATTGTAGTATTCAATAGAGCACAGCGAAACTCACATGGGATTGTTTGTTACGTAACAGCCGCAACAGAGCTTTTGATACGTCAGGACTCAAGTTACATCCTTTTCAAATAAATGCTTCAAATAGTAATTCTTCTCTTGATGTAATTTTAAATGCCGTTATATCAGAAAGGAACAGGTGATAGATGAAACGATAGGCAATATTCAACAATATTTTAGTGCTCTATTGTATGCTATTCATTTGTGTCAATTACCCCGTCAGGTTACGCAGAAAGGGGACTAGAATTTTCTGGGAGACTTGCGTAAAAATTTATCAGATGACGAACAAAAAATATAAATAAATCTTCATTATTTACACAAAAGAAAATGACAATTTTCCACAATGTAAATAAGTAGTAAAGATGCTTGTGTTCCTATCATCAGTGTTCAAAGTAAGGAGTGAACGTAAACGAGAAAACGTTAATTAATTGATGTTACGTCGAATGAAAATGGGAGACGGGACCGGGATTCGAACCCGGGACCTTGAGCTCAGCGCCCTCATGCGCCTACCTGCAGTCGCATGATTAATCTGTTACCTGGCGGTGAGGTTCACCGCAATCTAAGAGATTTCTATGTTAATTAATTGGTCTGAACCGTAGGATAGTAAAGATTTCTCTGACGTGGAAAGGTCCTCGAAAATGTCTGTCTTAAATGTACTATTTATTTACATAGTGAAAGATTATTTCTTCTATTTTCCGTAAATCGCAGATTGCGAATTCCGCAAGACATCCGTTGACACCACGCATGATAGAAAAAAGTACTGGTGAATGAAAGAAATTAAAACAAATGTGTTGTGTCCTAAAACATTATATGGGGGGATCAAACTTATTTAAAGAAGTTAAAAAGACATTTTTCTTTTATTTGTAACTTTTATAAAAGAAAAAAGGTTATAATATGTATAGAGGAATTGGATTTGAACTAATATTAAGGAGAATACCTTCACTGAGTACAAAACACTACGTTGCTAGAAAAATTAGGGGAAAGCCTGGAGACAGTTTATTTTCGATATTAAATGTATGTAGTAATCTAAGGAAAGTAACCTAAAGTACGTCCAGGGAATTTTCTCTTCAGAAAAATTTTTACTCTTATATTCTGATTATTGCGTGATCATCATAGATAACATTATAAAAACCGGCTCTTAATTATATTGCACAATAACGCAACATACGTTGTATTTCAAAGAAACAAAGAAAATTTATAATAGTTTACTGCCCCAATCATTCATTCTACCATTCACTATAACTGCATTCCATTATACCTTTCACCGATAACATTCACGTACCACAACAAACAATGGTTTATTTTTTAATTTTTAAAAAAGGTCTTCGCGTTGAAATCTTCCTATCCAGTGTCATTTAATTTCGATCAACTACAGTTCAATTAAAACTTTTCAAAACAATTTAACTTTTTCTTTATTTCCCAATATACATTTTTCTTTTTGTGCATTCACATAATTTTTTAAAAAATATACACCAATAATTTTCTTCAGCAGGCGATACAAAAACTTTGATAATTCAGATTCCTTTTTCCTAGATTTGCTTTTATCCAATATTGCTAGTGTACATAAATATGCTGAGTAATTTTATTTTTAGTGGTTTTCAAGATTGTTTTATAGTCCGAGTGATTTATTTTATTTACTGTGCTGACAAGGAAATAAATCCATTTTAAATCATCAGAAATACCAAAGAAGGAAAGTTTTGTTTTTTAGTCATTTCATAAACCAAATAGTTCATCCTTTATTAAATACATTTCCTTAGTAGTACGAAAATAGAACAATCATAACAAGAAGTATGTTGTTTATTTAATTTTAATAAAGAATGGGAAAGAACAAGGTACGATAAGAAGTAGACAGTAAATAATTTAGTGTTTGTCTCCGTATTCGAAGACTTCATTTAATACATATTATGTAACAAATGTCTATTGGTCATATTTCAATTCTATACGTACCTAATATTTATTATAATCAGTAATATAATAATATTAGAGACAATAAGAGTGTAGTCCAAATAATATATTTCAAGTTTTGAAACATTTTTTTTTTCAATCTTTACTACTCGTTTTTAAACCATAAGCTACGAAAATCATTGTAGGTTACGACGATTTTTAGATAAGTCGAGGTATAAAGTTTTGTCCAATTATTATAGTTTTAGCATATATCAGTTCTATAAGACGACCCCCAAAAGATCAGCGGCATATGAAGCCAAAAAGTATGGGATTTCTAACGCTATGGATGACATTGAGGACAATTTGTTATGGGAAGAAACCGACTCAGTTAAGTACAGAATGGGACCTATACGACGCGCTTCTGAACAACTTGAGGAGATATTTTTCTTAGGTGAGGATTTTGGAGGATTTTATACACATTGGTGAGTTATTTGTTTTATTCCATAATTTCATTTTCATTTGGATTAAATTGGATTAAAATTTATATAAATGTTAATTTAATTTTTTTATCTGTCCCACGAGACGACCTCGGATTTTGGGAGACTTTTTTTTTATGCAACCATCGTCTTATCTGCGGAAATATACGGTAACTATAAAGTAGGAGTATGTTTTTAACCGCATAAACCACGAATATGGACAAACATTTCTACCACGAAAAATTTTCATTTCTTGTACGTTTGTGTTATCGAAAGTCGATCAATGAAGTCTTTTAAATACACACAAAGAAAGAAACTCCGTTTCGTCTTGATCGTGGCATCGTGACTGTCAACATATTTACTAGGGACGATTCTTCTAACGTCAATGTAAATCGTGAATTGTCATGTATTGTTTCTTTTTATTTTATTTTAATACATCTCATAAAGAACATATTTTGCACAATACTACGTAATTCTGGAAGCAAATGTCTCATAAACTTGTCTACCGTTGGAAAGTTATAATAAATAATGACCTAAAATAAATAAATTAGTTTGAAAAAATAGTTAAGTTTTCCAGTTCATCAGAACTATTTTTGATAGGTGTAATTCACTCGCGCGAAACTATTACAATATGCTTTTACCACTCATATTCATTTATGTGGTGGTGAATTCCGTTTAACTTAAAATAGAATGAAAATTATTGTCTGCAGCAAAAGCTTATTTATTGTACCAAAGCGGGTTTCGACAACTTCAGTAACCTACTTCAATATACAGGATAATAATAATAATAATTATTATTATTAATTTATTATTATTACTATTATAACTAGGATCATTTGACCTGTAGTTGTATTCCTGCCTAAATAAACATGAAGGTATTTAATGAAAAAAAAAGAATAATATATCATACATTATTTAAATAAAAATATGTATATAATGTGTGATTTGATGTATTGCATGGTATTGACACGGTATTGAAATTTATTTAACTATCATCATTTGGTGTCCCATTTCACGGCGTCAGGAGAAAAACACAGTTATCAGGTGGAGAAAAAATTATTGATAAAAGGATAACAAAGTATTAATGAGATAATGTTTACTACGACTGTGTATTATTTGCATGACGATGAAAACTAGTCGTTGGAGAATGTTCATTTGATTTGCCATGTACTCTTCAAAGTTGAGAAATTCGTATAACCCCCGAACAATTCTTAGCTTTTGTGAGGGCCACGGGTATCGAAAAATTCTATAATTTCATTTGAATCCAAAACCGACCGGATAGGGCCACGGGTATCGAAAAATTCTATAATTTCATTTGAATCCAAAACCGACCGGATACTCTCCCACTGAACAACCATGACTTATTGTTAACAAATTAGGTTTGTAAGCATTAATATGTTACAAACAGGGATCTCTAAATTTTTTTGTCCTTGGTCGTATTTCAACAGATCATACGTCATCCAGGGATTAGTGTTACATATATGTCCCATGATACAACACGGATCATTGACCGAGTGGAAGGACATGGACGTCCTTGAGCTTAAGGACGACATGGAAGAGGGACCTCAAGTACAGCTGGCGCGCGCCAACACTGTTAGCATAATATATCTCAAGGACGCTGAAGAACGTAATCGTTGGAGAGGATCTCGGCCGGCTTTTGTTAACGGACCTGAACGTAAATGTTGCAAACACTCATTAGAGTATCAGAGGAATTGAAAGGCTACACACGTCGTTCACACACTGATTTCATATCCAGAAAATTACAATAAAGACATTTTATGGTTCAGTTATCTAACCTATAACCCATCCTGGCCCGAATTTTTCTCCGGGTAGAGGCGGATTTTTTATACAGGTTCTCTAGTTTCTTGCCTAGAGGCGGCATCTATTGAAACATTAAATCTTGAATTTAGTGGTATTTTCATACTTACGATTTATAAACACTATTTTACGAATAATCTATAGTTCGATAATAATACGTACTTGTGAAATACATTGTGTTTAATTACAAATTTGTTGATATTCTACTGATATTATAACACGTAGCTAACTTTTTATCTCATCTAGGAGTTTGCTGAAATTTTTCAATCCTCCACTGCCCTAGGGCCCTTGACCGGAATTGATGGGATGGTCCCTTGCTTGCTTCCGGAGATTATATTATTTTATTGTCCTCCGCGTGGTCATACGCAGATTGTACTGCTTTCTTGACAATAAATTTATTATAAATAATGGCCACACAAGTCATAACAGTGGCCTAATTAGAACAGATTTGTTAGAAGAAAAAGACTTCGCGGTTCCAGAATATTAGTATTAGTATAATTTAGAAAGCGAATTCGCTTCACGTTTCATTTTTTTTCCACAGCCACAAACAATAGTTGGTTTATATCAAAAGTATAAACCAGAAGACACCGTGTAAAACATTTCTTTTGCAAATCAATAAAAACAATTGTCCTTCAATTAAATACTCCGAATTCGAGTAAACAATAGAAGTAGAAGTGGAACGTTGAACGCGGAGCATAATGGAACGCAAGTGGTGAGGGAAGCCTCAAGGTCAACGGCGGCTGACCTTTCGGCTATCATTTCCTTCTCTTGAACGACGTAGTAGTGAAGGTTTCCAAAGGTTGGCAATGCACCTCCAAGACAGCGCACGGCGTGACTGTCACATGTTCTTTATTGAATATTTCTTGTATCTCCTTTCCGTTGTTCCTCGTATGAAATAAATTAAACTTGGTCTCATTGTTATGAAAGGAGTCTGAAACTATATTTACGAACGAAACACGTTAGGTAAAAAAATACTGTAAAAGGAAGCGAACTCGCGACTCAAACGTTTAGAAATGATAAAGCAGAGAAAAACAATTAAGTTTTGAGTAATTTAAAGGATACTGAAAATAAATATAAATCCACAAACATCTGAATTATTGTTATGTCAATGTGTTGACATATTTTTATTTGTTATTGAATGAATAGATGACAAATCAATCGGGAGTGAGATTATTCAATATAAGCAATGATTTAACTCACAATAAAATATTTATAACATGACACGGGTAAAGAATGTTGACAGCGATAAATAACATAAAATTACAAGGAAATATAGTACAAGTCAATTTTGTATAGAACCCGTAAACGACTAGAAAATAGAAAACATTGATTGTTATTCGATGCTAAATTATTGGAGCTATTTATGCTGTTTATTGGTATAAAAATGGAAGGATTTTATTTTCTCTTGAGCTCAAAGAAGAATTGTTCACTTCCTGGAAGTTTTCTTTAAGACAAGCCCAGTCGACCAAGAAATTTTATCGCGAACGATTAGCATTTGTTTCACTAATTTTTTTCTTTGCACATGATATCTTTTGAGTGCTGATAGATGTCGGTAAATATACTATCTTTATACTTAGAATTATTGTGAACTGGCATTAATTTTAAAAAAAATAACGAAACAACTGCGTGTACTTTATGAATATAAAACGATGTTATTGTTGTAAAGAAAATGAATAATAGAGAAAAACAGGTATTATAGGTGATAAATCGATTTCTTCTAATTAGGAACTCGTGTTTTGCTGAAGAAAATGATCGAAAAATAACAGAAGAAAGTTTAAAAATAAGCACCGTTGGAATATTACCTTGTGGAATCCTAGATGCAAGGAACAGGTATCCAAAAACACAGGTATTCCTGGGATAGTCGCAGCAGTCGTAAACTCACGCCTCACACAAATCGTTCGCTTTTTCTCGAAAACCACGTCACACACAGTCACAACACAGATCGAACTGTTTCCACCAAGATATTCCCGCTCCACCGGCAAACACAAACCCAACTAGCAACACCGATTCATGAAAAGAAAAAACAAACAAATGCAACTCAAGGGCTCCCCACGCGGGTCGTGACGTCACAGCAATCCACCTGCTGCTGTTGCGTCGAAGACGAGTGACGAACCGTTAGCCGTCTCACCCGCTCGCATCTTCCGTTTTCCGACACCGTCTCGCGATCTTCGGAAAGCGTTTTAGGGAAGGAAGCGCCGTAGCTTCGTGGATGAAGATGAACGTGAAGAAGGCGGTCGTCGAGTGAGTGACAGCTGGTGGCGTCGCTATGTTGAGCGTCAGCGCGGAGAGTCGTCCGGATGGCGAATGCTCGCGCGCGCTGTCTATGCCGCCTCCGCCGCCGCCCCCATCCCCAGTCGAGGCAACAGCTGAGTGCTGGTTCCGCGAGAGGCCACCACGCCGCCGGGCGCTGGCGCAGCTTTCCCCTTCAGCCGGAGGACAGTGGGTCGAAGCACATAATACACGTTCAACTTATCAAACAGGAACTTGCACATTGAAATTGTATTACAGTAGCTCTATAACAAAACATTATTCTAAATTTCGTTTTGAAAAGGGAAAATTTATTTGTTATGAAATGTTATTTTTCAATTTGCTACATCTTGTGAACTAATTGATTTATTATCTCGTTTCATAATGTTGTTAAATCAAAAATTTTAATTCAATTTCTGGAATTTCCTATATTTCAATTTTTAATACGAGAAGGAGGGTGAAAATATTTGATGCATATTCTTGACCGCCTGACGCAATTATCAACACTCAGAGACAAAAATATTAATGGTCAGTACTTGAAATTGTGATGTTCTATTGTGTTGTAGAGGCTTACTAAGGTTTTAAATATGATTATTACTAAGGGTAATTTACACAGAAAAGAATTTTTTCGAATTTTCGCTATGTGTCACGAAATAACGTAATAGATTGTAGTATGTTAACATGCAATTTTTGTCTTCACTAAAATATAACGAACAGAAACCGTAACTTTCGTGCTGCATGGGCAGGGTCAGCACAGTATAGTTGAAGTAAAATAAAATAATAATAAATTATCTATTCTTGGGTGGGGGAAGTGAACTGCTCCTTTTCTCCACACACATATTTAAGCAGTGACCTGGTGTACAAGTAGAAGTACAAATAATTTTCGACCTGTGATGTTCCGCTTTCGCACACTGTTTAGTCCCCGCAGAGGAAGCGCGTCGCCGCAGCGCATGCGCTTGGATCTCTCACGCTCTCGCATCCTCCCCACCTCCCTCCCACGCAACAGCATGAAGATGAGCCAACCAGCCAGCCAGGCAACCAGCCCCGCCCGCTTGTCGCGCTCCCTGAGTTTGTGGTTCGCATCTCGTGCGCTTCAATTTCACTTGGGCGCTCGTTCGCTCTGTTTTGCTGCCACTGTCGCGTGGAGTCGCTATTGCTTTTTTTCTGGGGTGTGAGCTTCACGGGGGTTTTTTTTTTCTCCGACTCTCTCCGAGCAGTTTCTATTTTTTTTTTAAATACAGAGATTCCGCGGCTCATTATGGTTATTTTTATTCTTCCTGGTTGCGGTAAACAATTACTTAATTTGTTTCACTTCTGTACGAATTTTACTTCTTCACCCATGTCAATAGAATAGCAGCAATCGACTGGATTTTTATAAAAACTTTATGAATTTTATTTATTATGACTATTATTTGGAAATTTTAAATTTCCCTTCTGTTTTTTTTTTTTTTTTTTTNGACTTCTATCTTTTTTTCACAATTTCCTAGTTACGTTTTTGAAGAGATAACTCGATTTCTCGACACCTCTCGATGTCACAGAATCGAAATATTATTCTTTTATCGACTATGGCTCTCTATTCCATGTACTGTTAGACATTCCTGTTTCATTATTGCTGAAACCGAATTAGTATAAAAGGTGGAATGCAGTCCGATAAACGCTCTAAAAGCAAGTAGGATAAATGCGAAAAGAAGAGAATGATACAATATGTATTGGGGTATGTATTTTATTTTCGACTCAAATCATTAAATTAAAATATTGTTTCATATATAAATCTATATAACATAAATTTTACAAGACATAGTTTTAATCAGTAATGTGTTGTTATCAAAACAATGTAAATTTTGTTTTAAAGTTAAGTGTACAGATAGAATACAGGAATTGGTTTTAAGGAATGGAATTCGAAAATTGTTGAAATAACTATTTCTTTTTAATCAAAATCTCTCTTTTTGTATCGGAATTCTTGTTCCCTCCCGTAACTTACTATCTCTTTGAATCCCCTCTCCTCCACGTTTCCGTGTGCCATCGGAACACCCCACAAACATTTCGCGTGCAGCATTTATCTGCGTCCCGCAGCGACTCATAGCTCACGGCTAGTGGAAGACCGAACACTGAACACCAAGCAGCCAGCCAGTCAGCCACTCCTTCATAACAGCGTACAGTCCTGCATGAAAGCAATTACCACGCACTTTAGCTCCTCGCAGATCGATACGCGTGTATGGAGGCGACGAGCGACGGTAGGGGTGGGTGGCGAGGGGTAAAGCGGTGTGGCGAGGGGTGGTACGGGATGGAATCGCCTCGGGTCACATCGCAGATTCCTCAGAGGAGCTCACTCGAAAAGATGTGTTCTCTTGATTCGCTCTGGGGAGTAACACACAAGCAATAAAAAGTACACATCATCATTTGTGTATCTTTATTTGTTTATCATCATTTGTGTATACGAACGGTTGGGTTCATTAATCTGTAGCCCCATCCTGGCCCCGTTTACTTTTCGGTTTTCCTTCGGATCGAGGCGGATTTATATACGTTGACTTTTTATTATTAACCTCGAATTTTCACTGATGTTAATAGCTACAATTTGTTTTGGGAATAATAAATTGATAGCAGTGGGTATTTGTTAAATAACTTCATTTAGCAGTATTAAAACCTTTGGATCGTGATCGGAATTGATGGGAAGGTCCCTAGCTTGCTTCCGGAGAGTAAATTAAATTATTGCCCCCCACGCGGTCATTCGTAGATTGTAACAAATTTGTGACAGTATATTTATCATTATAATGTATAAATTAGTTACAACAATAAAAGGCTTGGTTTCATTCAGAAGTCATATTTTTATTTTGAAAAATTAATGATTTTAGATTAAAGTTCTTGACACGATTTAAACAAACTAGGGCTAAATTTTTTTCTTTATGAACTATCATGATCGAACATGAGTAATAATAATAATAATAATAATAATAATAATAATAATAATAATAATAATAATGCAGGATCCCCATATGGAAAATGATAAGTGCAGGAAATGTGTAACTGCTTCTGAAACAATTCAACAACTAACCGGAGCTTGTAATATGTTGGCATAAACTGATTTTTTACATCGCCATAACCAGATGTCTAACATCATTCACCAAGCATTAGCTTTAAAGTATTGTCTTATAGAAAATAGCACACCTTATTACAAATATGAACCGGCTGACGTTTTAGAATCAACAAACTTCAAATTATATCATGACAGGTCAATAATCATGGACCGTACAATTCATAACAACAGACCAGACCTAGTGCTAAAAGATCAAGTAACAAAGACAACCTATTTGATAGACATAGCTGTGTCGAACACTCACAACCTTCAGAAAACAATTCAGGAAAAATATCAGAAATACAGTGACCTTAAGGCAGAAGTACAAAGGATATGGAACATGGAGAGAGTTTACATAGTACTGGTAGTAACGTCCTAAACAGGAGTCATCCCTATCTCCCTCCACCATAGTATTAGCATGTTAAAACTGCGTAAGACCATTTATGTACAACTTCAGAAAGCTGTTTTGCTCGACACTTCAAGAATAGTCAGAAAATTTTTGGATCATCCAGAGTGAATGTGCTTGGTGTAGCCCGTACCTCACTACGACCGGCAGAAAAAGCTGAGATCCTAAACGGAATAAAATAATAATTATAATTATAATAATAATACATTAGAGGTCAAAACTTCTCAAATAAATTCCAATTTATTAAATTTTTTAATACTTCAAGAATACATCTCCAAAATACCTAAAGTAACTAGTACATTTATTTTTAAACATTTTTGTTAAAAGCTTATTAATTATTTAAATAATTAATATCTATCACCTGCAAGTCCATCTACGTACGCGTTCGTGGGTCATTTATATAAATGAAACTAAAGCGTTGTAATCATTAAAATAGCAGTAAATAAATTTTACTTTAATTATAGAACGCCCTCGTAAACAGTAGTTAGATACACGCTAAATTATTTAATTTTTACTCTCTCTCTGTCTCTCAGAAAGAAAAAGACACCGTGACCCACATTTCCGAGTCATTTATATCGTCCATAGTTTAGTAGTGGATTTAAGAGATCACAAATCTGAGTTTTCCTGGTCATCATATCTCACGTAACATCCACTTTCTATGAAACTTCATACTGAGCGCTGAAAAAACCCTGGGGCTTTAACTATTCGATATTCTTTTTATTGTGATATTTGTAAATGGGAAATGTAGCGTGCTATACAAGCTTATCTACATGGAGCGATAGAAGGTAGGAGGGTAGAATGGTATAAGTCTAGGTGGGCCGCTTAGCTGGGTTTACCAACAACTTGGCCCACGTGGAGGTGTTAGCAGGAGTAGTTAGTACTAGTAAGAGATAGTGATAGTAGGAACAGTAGGAGGTGGATAGAAGAAGGATGATTCTCTTTTCATTTCTCACAGGTACATGAACTAGGACATTGAAGTGAAAAGATGCAATTTTTTTCTAGCCCCAACGAGAATTGAACCTGGAGTGACTTGGTGCTGAGCCAGCATACCCACCTGAGGGGTCCTTTAACTATTGAAGAACAAAGACAGAGCCGGGAAGTATGTTTCCTACAAATCGATCAAAAAAGAGCTGAGCGAATAGTGTGGTGATAGTGTTTATAATTGTTCCGACATTATGACAAAAGTCAGTCCTGTTAATACTATAGCCCCACAAAAAATACTATAGTATCATTCTACCTCATAATAGAATTACAATAGTTGAATAACATTTTGTAAATATTTTGGAGCATGATTTTTCTGATGAAATTAGACATGTTCAACAGTTCTTGATGTGCATTGAGTGATATTCAGGTCTAACAATTTTAGCAAACTCCACTGAGAAAATGTACGCATTCGTCAAACGTTCTTGGAAACACGTGGTAAAATAAAATTATGTTCGATATTTGTCGATCATAGAACGTGGAGAAACTCACGGGGAAAAACGAAAAGATAAACATCAAAACACAAGCGCCAAGACTTTACCCCTCTGAAAAGAAGTTCTTTGAAATGACGAACTTCGTCATGACCCAGTTTCTGATTTCATTTATCAATAAGGCAATTCATTCATTTCACCTATTGTACTCGAGCAAATAAAAATTTCATGACTCGATCACTTTACAATATAATCCTATTATTTAAATGAGTGGAATAAATTAATTCCTACGTAATAATTAATTTCTTACCAAAAACACAGTTGAAAATATCGTACGATCTTTCGGAGACTATAAGCTTATTTCCTTTCCGGAAGCACGCGAGGAGTAACCACACCAATTCCGATCAAAGTACGACATAGGTAATGTACATTACCGTGTCGAGAAAAGAGTACACCATACCGCAACATTAAAGAGGAACTTGAAATATTCTGACTAAAAGCTTCAGCACCGTGAACGAACAATACATGTAATTAAAGGAAATGTTGAAGGTTCATCGTATGCATAATTACAGAATATCGTCAAATTATTTTAAAAAAATTCATTTTCCTTCAATTCTCCTTCAAAGCACGAACTGCAATTTACCGCTGGTAAGCTTCCTCCTATGATCAAGTTTTGTTTCCCATGCGTGGTTCGATTCACAATTGTTTTGACAAGTGAATACGACAAACATTTAATACATATCTATGACGATTCAAGAATGATTTATTTACTCACCAAATTCTAAACCAGACGCAAGTGAAGTCGCAGGAAATTAGGTAGCACAAATGTCTCACTATTAAAAGCAGGGTTCAGATTTCGCATTTTTCCCACATTCTGTGCCTTACTTTCTATAGCATTGAGGAATCTATTTGTAACATTTCTAACCTCGTGTGACCATTATTTAATATTGCACATAAATGTATATTTTTTAAGATTTTTGTTTGAACTCTGTAATTTGTGTCAAATTATCGTAATCAAACAGAATTTACTTTATACTGTACGTACGGTATCAGTGGGATTATTCAAGTATCCCCATTTACTCTTGCACTTTCTTAATATGTAGATACATGAGTAACTCAACTAATTTACTCTCCGGAAGCAAGCAAGGGATCATCCCATTACTTCCGATCAAGAACCCTAAGGCAAAGGCGGATTTAACATTTCAGCACACTTGAGATAAAGCATAAAAATACTTGGTACGAGATGTAATATTAACAGAATACCAACAAATTTGTATTTAATAAATCACAAAAAAGTAATTTCAGAAGTATGTATTATTATCAAGCTATAAATTATTAGAAAAATATTGTTTATTAAACCTCGGAAGTGAAAATTCGACCGGCATGGTTTTGTTTCACCTGACATGCTGTGTTTATAAAGCAGTAAAACTACATTCAATTCTAGATTTATTGTTTCATTACACGCCGCTGCTAGACAAGAGCATAGAGAGCCTGTTTTAAATATCTACCTCTATCCGAAGGAAAACCGGTTTTTCAAGTGCTTATTTCGAATTTTTTGTGCATTTCATTGGATATTTAGTGCTTACTTTGAACTTTCAAAATCATTATTTCCGATTTATTAGTGTATATCCATCCCAATCTTGATTACAAGTAATAAGAAATAATAATAATAATAATAATAATAATAATAATAACAACAACAGGCGTGCGTGATACACTGCTGTATGTCATGCTGCAGTACTGCAAAGGGTTGCGGAGCAGAAAGGCCGCATTGCCGACCGGAAGAGTCCCCGCGTTTCGCGCTGACTGTACTTCGGAAGTGCTATCGCATGGAGGATGGACTGTACGTCGGAAGCGCTGCGGGCTATTTATGAAGATGACAGCGTATCACATGGAGAGCAGGCGGAGGATATCCTATTATTATACGGACCCCCCTGAAGCCCCCCCGCTCACACACACACACCCTTTCAGAAGGGCGGGTGACGCGACATTGTGATCGCACTTCACACACTCACGGCGTACCACAAGGGTCAGAGCTTCGGACCCGGGGAATTATTTCGGACATTTTCCAATAATTACAAGAATACTGGTTTGTTAAGGATGTTTTTACTTTCCAAATATACAAGTACGTATTCGAGATTTCTTTAGATCTTCACAAATTGGAAAGTTTTTTCTCAAAATTTCGCGATAATGTGGTATGTGTGTATATAAGTGACAGGTTTTTTTCCTTTTATAACTCACGAAAAATGGTGGAACAAAACAAAACTTGAGAATTGAGTTTCAACGCATTTGGAATAGACACCTATATCGTTTCGACTTTATTCCTAACCCATGCTTCCGGTTTCTATTATAACGAATGAAAATTTTGAAAATGGATAAAAATATTTAACGCACATTAGATTCTCGTAATGATAGTTAATAACGTTTCTACATTTAACTATGATTTGCGAAAATTATATCCCCCAAAAAAGGGTTCTTGTTTTCCAATATTTAAAAAATTAATAATTGAATTGAACTTATTTTTACGGTCTAAAATTATGTAAAGGGACCATCACACCGGGTCTGGAAAAAAGGACGGATACATCGTTCTAGGTTTAAGTTTGGACAATTCCGGCGTCTCAATTTGTGTCTCATAGCACATCAATGCAACAGTCGCGGACAGTCCATTTCAACCAAGTTTTTAACCCTTTACAGTTTCCTAGGGGAGAGCGAACCCCAGTTTGAGAACCAGTGCCCAGAGGGAACGCACGAAAGGAATATCCGGATAATCTACAATTAGGAAATAGCAACATCAGTCATTCCCATTCATAGAAAAGTTCTTCACTGCGCTCATTCACTTCAAAAATTGCATTTTCTTCCGACACAATTCCTTTGTTGTTTATGTAACGCTTATCCAGCATGTGAGATCAGGAGCAGTGTAACAGAGGTTTGGAGTGCGGGAAAAACCATCTCTTCCTGCAGTTACAGCGGCCACTCCTCGAAGGAGGGATGAGAGAATCCCACGCAATTACATGTTTCTCTGCAGGAACATGATAACCATTTGGTATTCATTGATCATCATCAGTTGAGTACTCTTGAGGATTGGTTATCCAAAATATCCTATACTATTATCTTACTAGTCTATAGTTTTTATATACCAGAAGAAAGAATCCGGCGTTGCGCGGGAAAATGGGTTGGTTATACTGAAGCGTCTGTATTCATCTCACCTTTAAGAGAAATGGAGAGATAGAAACTAATGGCCAAAGACCACAAAAGGATGAGAAGGCCAGCAGACGAGAACTGGTTAAATCGCTCATGGAAGGTTGGCAGATTCGGTGGCGCACGACTACAAAAGGGAGACTAAGATAAAAAGGAATTACCACATGAAAATTGTGGTTTAAATTAAATAGGTATGAAACAGAATTCATGACAGAGCATTGCAATTTCGGAAAGTATTAATATTTACGGGACAGGAAAGTATTTACGAGTGAGGTGAGTGTAAGGCATGCGATGGAGGATTGCCTACTCTATGGATTCGAGTTGGCAGGTTACTTGAAGTATTTGAAGAAAAGAGGATATTTTGAAGAGAGATGATTTGGAGTGACTAATAAAGACGAAGAGGAGATATGAAGCGAACAAGGATTTTGTTACACAATTAGGAGAAGTGAGACGAAAAGAAGAAGAAGGAGAAAAGTGAAAGCGATGGACAAATCAACTAGAGATATGAGGAAATATAAAACCAAGGATAGAAGATGACGCGTCCGCCTCCCTATGGCGGGGTTGGTGGCACCTGAAGTGTGAGGCTGACTAAGAAGCTTTGACGATACGTCGAAAACCAGGAAAAAAGAAACAAAAAATAGAGAGAGAATTAACCAAGAGAGAACTCTATAATGACTCAGTTTACAGACAGGGCAGTCAATGTGTGTTTTTCATATAATTTCCTTGTTTACTGTACATCGTTAGATGTAAATAACAAATTAGATTGATACATATAATTGAAATTTTGTTCATCTCCGAAGTTACGGATTTGGCTCTCATATCGACTGTTTTCAAGTACTTATATACGATACCCTCTTCACACTCCACTTCGAAGGGGGCTATGGATGAATTGAATGTATGTCATTTGCCACCAGTACCTTATCTGTTTATACTTAGTGGAACCGAAGTTTCTTCTTATTTTGAACATAGAGTAAACAAGTACTAAAATTATGCATTAAGGGATAGAAAATAGGGGACGGCTTGTCAAAATTACATGTAGGCAGTGATTTTTTAGTCAAGAGTGAAAAATAGTAACATGCCTGAAAAAGAAGTGTAGAATTGTATCAAAGAACGACACGAACACAGACACTGTTCCTTGTACAGAGAAATTAGAGATGTTTTGGAAAACAAAATCGATCCGTCCATGTCTGATTTCCGAATAGGATATTTTTAGTCCTTTTTTAACTAGAAGAAAATATAAGCACTCTGCGGTGGTCTACGGTCTTGGTTTCCGCGATACCGCTGAGTAGGAAAGCGCGGGTGCGGTTCTCGGTTGGATTTTCCCTCACGTATTCCAGGCCAATAATTCGTTACCATAAGTTCGCCGGCAACCAAACATCTCTCCTTCCCAATTCCCTCACCTAAGTCTTGGTTCGGTGGAAGAACAGGTCTCCTGCCCAGAACCTCGCCATAAGACAAATAATAAATTAAATTAAAAATACTGATAAAGAACGTGTTATAATAACGCACTGTATCAAGAAATACGTTTATGATATGTAAAATACGTATATTATGGATTCCGAGGACTGTAACTCGAAGCATCAACTGAAGAACGCGAGAAATGGAGTGTGAAGCTTACAATAGGGAGAAAGGCGGAAGGAGGCAGAGGAGGTATTACTTGCAAATGGGCAGCGGTGGCGGTGACGTTGGCAACCAATGAAGGTAATTCGACATTCAAGACGGATCGCATACGGGTGCGTCTCGGTTATGGTAGTAAGAAGATGCTCCTCCGGTGACTCAGGTGGCAGCGTACTTGCTCATCACCAAGTGACCCCGGGATCAATTCGCGGTGGGGCCAGAAAAAATTGTAGATTTTTACATTAATGTCTCAGTTCATTTTGACTGTGACTTCTGAACAGCGAACCCTCCCTCTTCTATCCACCCTCGTACCAATATTACGAACTACTCCTACTAACCCCTCCACGTGGGCGTAGTTGTTGGTAAACCCAACTAAACTGTCCACCTACCTCCTATCGCTCCATGTACATAAGCTTATATAGCACGCTATATTTCCCATTTACAAATACTATAATACTAGTAAAAAGAGTCAACTCGTAAGGAAATATCTGCGAATTGATACAATTAACAGAAGAAAATTGAAAATTCAAATAGAATTTTAGATATTGAATATATTCCAAAGCTTTTGAGATAAAACTTGTAAATTAAAAATGTATAATGAAATGGTAATAATTAGAAATAGTAAAATCATATAAGGAAATTTAAAATATTGTATTGACATCTTGATTTTCTATACAAAATAAGAAAAAATATTGAATATGTTTGTATGGGATATAATTTTATAATACCGTATGTAATTACCGTATTATTTTGATGGTTTTTGATTGTTTTCGTAATTTATTCGCATACAACTGAAATTCTTTATTTACTCCTCATTAAAAATTATTGACGGTGTTTTGTTTACTTGAGAGTACGGTTACGTCACCTCGTTTACTATTTCATTCACTTCGCGTTCACATTTTATATAATTTAATCCGAAAAATGCAGAGATATTTTTAGGGTTTCGATCCTTTTCTCTTTCAATTGCAACAAGTATTGCCTTGAAATTAGAGTAAATCCATGAACTGCTACTTATTTATGCCAATTTCAGACACATTAGTGATTAAATACAACTTTACGGTAGTAGATCCTTCATCAATTATTGGAGGTCTCTCTTACACTTATTTTCGGGGATCCAGGGCAAAATGCCCCCTCCCTGCCTCCCCGTTTCGGCGTCACTGATGTGGGTGATTGAACTGGAGCACAGAGAGTGACATCGCGATGACAAATTGCTGGTGACCAATGTGGTGGCAGCGGATGCATTGCAATGATGCAACACGCACAGATGAGTTTTGCCCCCCCCCCCCCAACCTTTCGCGGAAACCTTAAGCTTTGTTGTGAGGAAATTATTGCTGTAGCAACACAGGAATGTCACGACATCCTCAGATTAGGTTATCTGCCAAAGTGAAATTAAAATAAAATAATATTGATACCAAAAAACTCATGTATTTTTACTTTCTTGTTAATATGTAATGTATATGATCAACTGAATATAGTTCTACACTGAATGAAAGAATATTATGCCCGATTTTTATGTTTGTCGGATGTCTAGTTGTGAAATAAATTTCCTTAGTATCAGCAACTAAACTGAATGTTTGCAGGAATCTCGTTGTGTACACCACTCCTCTTGTGTTGCTTGACGTTAGAAGAGCATGGAGATAATTAGTAATTTATGTTAAATACTACAAACGAATGGATAAATTGCCTGTTTGTTGGTCGAAAACAATACTTAATGTATGTTTTCGACCAATAAACAGGCAATACACTATAATTCTAACAAGTTTTCTTCTTTTTTACTTTCTGCAGCTTAGCGATTCGTCATCATCGTTCCACAGTCCACTTCAACAAGCAAATGTGGCAAACGATATATGTAAAACAATTATTGCTTTAACGTTGATATTAGTTGAAATATAAAAATCATACGTTTTTTTGACAGTAAATGTAATTATTTATTAATGTTACGTTTGCCGCAAACAGATCATTTATTAATATCACCTTCTGAGGTGAGCAATAGGGATGTTGTAACAGCCAGAAATAAAGTTTATACATATCCTACTATGAAATTTGGTTAATGCAACCAGATTTCTAAATGAGTCAAATAAACATATTCTTTGCAGTGCAACATATAGTGTAATCTCACAGACACCTCACGTTTTTAAACCGAATCGTTTTCCAACCAAGATGGAGAATACGTCGACGATGTGGAGACGAATATGATGACAGAGCGCAACATAAGAGGCAACTTAGAAGAACCTCCAGTCACATGGGAAACGTCATATGTTCCACTTTCCACTCTGCATTCGTTTACTTCACACGCGGATATGCAATTAACACTTGCAACAGTCCTTCTCACTTCTGCAATGTCGTAATTTGTTAATACAAGCGCACGTTTTAAGGCAATGCTCATGACTGAATACTCAAGAAAATATATATCTAAATAAATAAAGAAATAGAAAATACTATTAACTTAGAAGGGCAGTACAAGTGCGGGAATATTTCTTTATTTTGTGTCAATATGTTAATATTTTGAATACATTTATCGTGTTTCACTACTGATTGGAAACCATCTCAATCTTAAAATATTAGTCCCCCTTTCAATTTGTTGACTTCTTAGCTCGACGTGCTAACGCCTGTGCAGCCTGGTTGGAGGACGTAACAATGCCACTGAACTAGATCCTTAAAGTGGCAAAAATGTTCATGTATTTGGAGGAAGTCGCTAACAGCAGAGATAGCGAATTTAATCATACATAAGATTTTAAACATTCTAACTATTATTGATGGAAATTTTTTATTCAGAACGGTAACTACAATAACAGTTCACAAGAATTGGCAATAAAACAAAACATCACGGAACTGAAAGACCACCGTGAAGGAATCCTCCATAATTTTATACAATAAAATGTAATCTCCCAATTACGAAAAGAAAGAAATCACTGTATCACTTTGATTTTGTTTTATTGGAATATTGTCGTATGGCATTTGATATCACGACCGAGAGAATTTGTTGAAATTTGAAAATTTGATAAAAGATACTAAAAAGAAATAAGGAAACTAACACATGATTTAAGAATATTTCATAAGAACCCCGGGCAACGATGGGCAAAATGTGCAAAAATATATTCAGACCTGTTGACAGGTATTTTAATATTACAATGTCCAGTAATGATTGTTTTATGTTTCTTTTCAAATTCCGGGTAACGCCCGGTATTTCAGCTAGTACCCTATAGAACTTGGCGTGACGTAACACCGAGGCTAACATCCCTTCACCCCACCATTACAAAGTGCAACACTATAGAATATCCTCAGGTTATAATCCATCGACCCAAGGTTAAAATAGTGGTACAAAACCAGTGCACGTATTTTCTCATGTACGTTTCTCCGTTTGCAGCATACTCGTAGAGTGAGAAAACAAATTATAGTGAAAAAGAAAGGGAACTTATTACTGTATTTTATTTGAAATTAGAAAGTAACATAAATATTCAGAATATTATTTCAAAACATATATCGAAATCAACTTTATAAATATCGTTAAAGTGTTATGTAAATGTAATTTCGTTGTAGACAAATTGATGTATTTTCGTATCAGCAGTGCGTGTGGTGTCCTCCTTTGTATTCTATCATTATAATATCTTTCATTTCAGTTTACTAACAGTATATTCTACGTCTGTTTGGTCCTTTTACACTGCTAAATATTATTCAAGCTTCTTGAAACAGTAACCTAATGTGTAAGAGTAGCAGACAGAAATTATTTCACTGCGTCTATGCCAAACTTTCAAGCGAAATACCGCTAATGCGGATGTAATGCATACTAATTATACTTTACATACACAAAATTTAAGCAAAATCGTTGGAGCCGTTTTTTAGAAACATTCAAAAGAGTACTTTGACCTTCACGTGAATTACCCTTCGTTTAATTTTTTTTTTAAGAGCACGTGCATCGAGAACAAGTAAATTCTACCGTAAATACGAAATGCGAATTAAATTGATTCATCCGCTTACTCAGAATCGCTGCGCACAGACGGTCAGACGGACAGACGGACGGACGTTACGCCAAAATCAACTTTTTCAGAATCAGGTATCGCCAAAACGGATATTTCCGTACGCATAACCTTACGGAGTAAATCACACATATATCGCATTTTAAAGCAGAGCTGTCCAACTAACCTTCGCCCACGGGCTATTTTCTATACACTTTCGGTTGATCAGACCGGTACGGGAAAGGGTTTGGCAAAATGTTGCTCGACAAATAAACCGAATGGGTCATATTTATTCATTTGTACATACAACGTGATTTTTTTAATTCTCGCCAGCAAATTTATATTATTTCTAGTTGGGAAAATACGACGATTCTTAAGTTTTAAATTTAAAATGATAATGATAAATTTATTGTAAAAAAAAACAGTACAAACTGCGTATAATCACGTGGAGGACAATAAACTAATTTACTCTCCGGAAGCAAGCAAGGGACCATCCCATCAATTCCGATCAAGGGCCCTAAGGCAGAGGCGGATTCAAAAATTTCAGCAAAAATTCCTCGACAAGATAAAAAGTTAGCTGTGAGTTATAAGACTAATAGAATATCAAAATGTTTGTAATTTAACACAAAAAAATTATTTTATATGTACGAATTATTATCGAACTATCGATTATTCTGAGTATGTAATATGTGTTTCTGAGAAATAATGTGTGTTTAAAAATCATAAGAATTGAAATAACACTAAATTCACGATGTATTGTTACAATAAAGGTTTTAAAGTTAATGAAAAAAATATTTGAAGAAACGGTTTCCACTTTCGCCTTAAGTTTATAGTAAAAATATTTTTAGTATGTAGTACTGTAATACAATGTTTTCATACTGTAATGTATCAGGTCGAGATTCCAAACACGATTTTTTATTTACTCTCAACGGATACACCATCTCAAATTATTAATTATGACAGCTCAGATTTATAATACAAAGTTGTGTCTTCCAACGTTTGACGAACATTTTGATGTAAAGTGTACCATAATTCACGGGGACCGTAACAAAAACATTCCCGAGTCACACGCCAGTAGTTGGACTGCGCCTTTTCTTTAGAACATGTGTTGAAAATTTTCTAGCTTCTCACCTTTCACATTCCGAGATAACTCTATTTAAAAATTACATCGAGAAAAGAAGCTACTTGACTCATTTATTTGAAAAGAATGTTACAAGAGTCCTGACAAATGAAAGATCTGACGCGTCTAGTGAGTAATAAACAACATTCATGGGGAGTCGCAGTACGTGAATTACGTAATGCCCCATTCTATACTATCATGTACTATTCATAACTGTTCTGAGGTCCTGATCATATTCCTTATGTTTATATAAGGTAAATCAAATATCTTAGGCCCAGTTTCACCAAATGCAATATAATCACGATTGTCTTAAACGTGATTAAGTAAATTTCTAATTATCATTTATGTTAATCGATGAAGTATTCTCTATCTTGGTATTGGTTTCACGGTGTATTGTGATTAACTTGAAGACGACGCACGGAAAACGTTATATAACTAAACCACCAATAGGCACAAGAGGCAGTAACGGGCCTCCCTCGAGACACTGAGCATTACTTAAAAATTGAGACACAAGCAAATGAGTAAAATGGGCACCATATTGCTTGCAGTACTGTAGAAAATCGTGAATGGCGCAGGTAAACGAAGGGACACTAGGAGCGTTTGAGCGTAAATCGCGATTAAAGTAGTTGGTTGAATGCGCATTTCCATAACCATGATTAAGTGCACAGAAAATCTCGTTTTAGCCATTAAACGAACTTTGTGAAATTGGGTTTTAGTAAATATATGTAAACGCACTTATAAGTACATCTTAAGAAGTGGTGAGGTAGAAATTAACGCGTGATATTCTTCCCGATTGTAGAAACTGTAACACAAACTAGTAAAAAAAAAATCACAGAATTCTCTTCACCTCTCTCGGTCCGTTCTCTGCTTTTTGAAATCCTCGCGAGCGAAGTGGAGCTCTGAGCCAATGCGCACTCTCATGAGAATAAAACGACCATTCCTTCATGAAGGAGTGCGGTGCAATGGTGAGGGGGAACGAGCGCCACTGACGCCAGAGATAAAAGAACGGTTTAAGCGCAGCGCCACCCGGAAGTGCCCCACTCGTCGCCAACCCCGCCTCGCCCCCACCCCTACCCACAGTGCAACGCCTTCACGCCACCGGAAGTTCGTTCTCCCCAGGGGCAGAAACATTCCCCAACGTCAGTGTCCCTTTCCCTCCCCCCTCCCTTTCACCCCACCAGACGCGGTCACTACCAATGCGAAAAACCGCTGGTCATGTTGGTAATCCTGGAGTTGAACTGGAATGGGTTCTCAAAAAGACCCTCGGCACTTACAAGAAAACCCTATCGCTTGAACCACACGGACGTTAAAGCTCTAAACAAATTTCAATAAAATATAGTTGTATCTATATTTTTCCTCCAAATACAAAACTAGGGCATACAGTCAACCAGTCTGAGTTTTGTAATTTAGTCTATTTGTATTGGTTGATTACGATCTTTATACCCATGTACTGACGAAGCGATGAGTCCACCGCTCTGGTATTATTAATTATTTTTTTATAATTTATTTTATGTCTTTTGGTGAGGTTCAGGTCATAACGCCTACTCTTTCACATAACTTGTGAAAGGGAATTGGGAAGGAGACATATTGGGTTGTCGGGGAATTTATGGTACCGAAACGACATTTGTCTGAAGTAGGTGAGGGAAACCACGCTTGAAAACCTCACCTAATTCGACAGAGCAGGGTTTCAATCCACGCTCTACTGCTCAGCCAATGGGATTGTGGAAGCGAAGACGCTACCACTAGACCACGGCTCTCGGCCATTCACCAATGACCAACGGTATGTCACTCGGAAACCTAACTTAAGGGAATAATCCATACTAATATATAAATGCGTAATGCTAAAACGTGTCTGTCTGTTTGTTACTTAATCACGACTAAACAACAGAACTGATTGTGATGAAATCTAGTAAGGAGATGGTTAAGATGTCCAGGATGAACATAGACTAACTTTTATTTTTTTAATGTATGAAATGAAAGATAAAAATGAAATTGAAGGTAAATGTCGATAAATCGGGGGAGAAATCGACCATAATCACTTACGCTGCCTAAACGATTAGAGATAGATGACATCTATGAGTGGCGATATTGTTCACCTCGAAGAGTTCTACAAAAAAGTTCGTGACAGCATATGTCTATCTACTATGATGGGATGAGATGGGATGGGATGGGATGGTCCCTTGGTTGCTTCCGGAGAGTAAATTAGTTTATTGTCCTCCACGTGGTCACATGCAGTTTGTATTGCTTTTTTGACAATAAATTTATTATTAAATTACTAAGATTAATTAAAATTATCGAAAAAACGTTATGCAAAATAGAAGTGTTGAAATACTGTAATTTCAGTGACGGATTTAAGAAGGAAAGTCGCCAATCATAATCAAATTTAATGGGTCATATGTTTTGTACATTTAACAAAAATGTAAAAACGTCTTTAAATCGTAAAATTTCAACGAATAGATTAGATTTTACAAGAATTTTAATGAAATGGTGCAGTGGCGTCATGCCTTGGAAGCGAATATTCGACTGGCGCTGCTCCCGCGCTATGTAGTGTATTCAGTCAAGTTTTGTATTAAATTTGTATTATTATGAATTTGAAAAATTAGGATGCTGTACATGTTCTTAAATACTAGGAAGTAAAAGTGTTTTGACTTTACATTATAGATGGATTTAATTCATTTACTGAGCAAAAGAAGATAAATACTAAAGAAAAATCCCAGGCAACGCCGGATAATCAGCTAGTTAATAATGAAAGGGAAATTTGGCTTTCGAATGACATAGGTACCCGACTTGGGCTGCTACTCAAAACTTTGGTATGGTCTCAGAAAAGGCATGGTTAGTAGGATCATGCTACATAATCTCTGAAGTTTTGAATTTGCACAAAAAGTATCAACACGAACGTATTTAGGGATACCTATTTAGGATTCAGTCCAAATTACATTGACGTCCATCCAGTTCAAGGACAAGATTCCCTTCCTAGTACACTTCCCTGCGGCACTCCATCTATAATTATTTTTACATCCACGTTCCAAATTATTACTCGTTTACTCAAAATCCCACTTAATAATTATCATCATACACTACCTCTTTCGTTGCTATATGTCCACTGTACCCATCCTCCACGTTGCACTCTTCCCCATCCCCTCGGACCACTCCCCACCTTCTTTCCTATCTCCTCCCCCGACGCCACTGCTGACGAAATTCATCGAGAGACACCCCTCACACATAAACCAGCGTATAATTTCCTGTATATATAATTCAACCCTGTGAGGGCGGTAAGGGCACCAGCGAAAGGGTTTAAAACCTCCAGCAGGATATGAACACAAGGACAAAGCGGAGGACGAGGACTTGGAGAAGTGTCGTCATGGATGAGAAAGGGGATGAAAGGAAAGAAGAGCGGTGGAAGCGAAGTAGGGCAAAGCCGAAAGGAGAGGATGCAAGAAAAACGATAGACTTTAAAATGTATATTTCATCCTTTGAAACAGCCGAGTATCCATGGTTTCCCATTCATGAGTTGTTTCAAATAATAATTCTACATACGTCCCCATTGGTATCTACATACGTACGAGAATATTGTTCAATAATGTCAGTGGAGTAGTAGTGAAGGTGATTAATTTTTTGAAGTGAACTTAAACCTTTTCTCTATGATGTAAGAAAGGAGGAGATAATTCTTGAAACCCCTAACAGTTAGATATTAATCTTTTAGTAGACCTAATACATTATTTTTTCTAAGATACACATTAGAAGGTTACACGGAGGCTATCCTTACGATGAGGCCCAAATATTTTGAGTTCATAAATCCCTAGTACTCGTAAACGGCCCGTGTGCAATTAAAGGTTCCGGCCGATATATAGTGTCCGACAAGACTAAAACCCGCTTTACATTTTCTATTTTAGTTTCGTGAAATAAACCACCAGACAGTATGCACGAATGAATGGAGAATTTCAAAAATGGTCTATTTTTCAGTAAGAGTCGTACAAATTGATTAACACACCCCTAGCTGCATATCTGTTTACTAGTCTGTGTTCTCTCGAATTGGATCGCGAGGTTATAATAGTTTGGCGTAGTTGGTTACGAGGAAGTGTTTTTTACGTTGCGATGTTCTCTCTTTAGTAGAAGCTCATAGAGAACTCAATCATACTTAACAAAATATGGTATTAAATATAAAATTCGTTGATCAATGAACTGTGTTCACATATTCAGTCAAAAAGATGCACTGTTGGTTGCGCTCCCCGAGACACAGCTCATTCCAGCAACACCCATTTCTCGTCCTATATCGTGTAAAACACTCATTTGGGGACATTTGTTTTCTGTACTCGCAGATGACGTCTAGCGTGACGTCACCCATTTCTTGTGCAGCAACTGGATGCAAATTGTCGGTAAAATGACCCGTATCATTAGGAGTTGCGCAGAATAGGGAATAATAATTTCTGTATGTAACAGAATAATAATAATAATAATAATACTTTTGTAGAAATTTATATATTACGCACTACAATGCCCATTTGTGCAGGTTTATGCGATCTCTTGTGTATTATTAATCATAATATATTTATTTATACAGAATAAACTTAGGCTACATGTAATAAGTTGACCATTTCCGTTGGTCATATCCGGAAATGTAAGAACAAGCAACACGATATAAACGATTTCACGCAAAGAATCTGGTCCCTGTTTCTTTCCCCACTGCGAAACAGACCAAAGGAGGGACAGTGAAGAAGCTTAGCGTAAATAGAACAAAGGATACAGTAATATTAATGACAAGGAGAATATTATACAAAGAACAGTAAAATTGATGAGTAACCGTGCGAATTTTGTGAATCCCTGAGAATATGTCACCAACAACAACAATATTTATTGTCAAAAAACAGTACAACCTGCGTCTGACCACGTGGAGGACAATAAACTAATTTACTCTCCGGAAGCAAGCAAGGGACCATCCCATCAATTCCGATCAAGAGCCCTAAGGTAGAGGCGGATTCAAAAATTTCAGCAAAAGATCCTAGATAAGATGAAAAGTTAGCTGCGAGTTATAATACTAATAGAATGTTAATATGTTTGTAATTTAACGCAACAAAATAATGACTAAAATATATGTGACAGTGACTAAGAAGACAGTTGTGAGAGCAGAGATAGTGGATAGCTGTCACTTCCGCTCCAGAGGATGGGTTACTCTAAAATTGAAGGTGGCAAAGAAGGGAGGATAGATTCAGGAAAGATAAAAATTAGTTAGATAAAAAAGAAAGAAAAGAGAATTTGAAATAGAATTAAAAGAAAAAGACGTAATGCACTCCACAGAGTGACTCGCAGACTTAACTGCATTTTAAGAATTATTTATTTATTTATTTAAAGTACCGGTGAGTGCAAGAACTGAAATAGAATTGTACGTGAGGATTAATAGAAGGGAATGCAACACGTACGATTCAGGAACTAATGTTCTTGATTTTCATTGCGCTGTAAAGCGAGATATTCGGGGTTGAAGGTTTCTTTGGATGAAATATTTTCTCATCTCACGTCAGACGAATGTCGGTTCGGTACCTCGAGATTCCGTTCATCTCATTGGATCTCTTTCGCAGATGTCCTCCCAGGAACAGAGAAAATACGCAACCAACGGTCAGAGGGTACAATCAAATAAATAATTTATAGTCGAAAAAGCACGACTGCGAATTACCACGTGGAGAACAATAAACTAATTTACTCTCCGGAAGAGCTCACAACGGACCATCCCATTAATTTCCATTAATTAACACATACTAAGTCAGAGAGTAAAAATAAAATGATGACATAGGATATCATTAGCAAACTGTACGATGTTTTCGGGCTAAAATTCACAAAAATCTGTAGTCCGCAACATTTCCCCGGCTTCATAAGTGTTCATCCGCGAAAATGAATTAATAAAGATTATAGCAACAGTTGTCGAGAAGTGTAGTAAATTCTCCGCAATAGAGTGAGCATAAAGAAATTAATTTCTAATCATTAAAATATTGTACGTTAACATTTATCACGCCTAATAGCTCGTAATATAGACATTTAGTACTTAATGGATAAATTAATACGAGATTATTAAAATAAGGTGGTTTTCTATATCCCAGGAACAATTCATAACTTCCTTCAATTACTGCAATTAAGTAATATCGAAAATAATTTATCGATAATTAAAATATAATCTTGTAGAATTCTACAACTATTAATTATTTATTTAATTATTTATTAATTATTTCCTGATTTAATAAAAAACATGACAAATTAGTGAGATGAAGACAACTCGATTTTTATGGATTTAGTTTCTTAAAAAGGTCATTCGTGTACCATCAGCAGAGGTCCCCCCGCCCCGCCCACCAAGTAAAGAAATAAAGAAAAGGGGTCCGTGGAAAATTGCTCCCCGTCTAGGCAGCCATAACTGTTACTTAACATTGACGGATTTCAGCCTGAAATGGCCGAAGCTATTATCATGGTGAAATGCACGGGAAGAGTACGGAATAAAGAGCTTCAAAGCATCAAGACGACGCCCAAGGAAATGTGAAGAGGAGATAAAGAGACGCGCTGCCAAAGGGCAGGAGCTGTGAGGGACAAAATCAGGAGAAGTGTGAGAGGCAGAGGGGTGGGCCTGAGGTGATGAAGGGATGTGAAAGGATGTAAGTTACGAAGTGGTGAGGTAATACTCGGTCCGGAACTGAGAAGTCTCCAAGACGAATTACCTTCCAAAGTTACGATGGGTCCAGCACTTAATCCAGGTTAGGCAAATCACTGAGATGTATAATTCTTTTCTTTATTTTTATTCTAATTGTTTTAAAACACAACAATATGAATAATGATGAGAAATGACTTAATTTCTATGTATTAGTTAATACTGTAGTACAAACAATATTCAGGAACTCGCTTGACTCGTTTGAAATGCATCATGGCGGCCAAACACAAACAAACATGGCGGCCGGGCGCAACCGTTTCGTGATTTATACAATCACCTCGGAAAAAGTGAAATACATTTCTCAGATATCTCGGTGAAAGTGATGTAAAAGATACTAAGGAGAATTCACTACAAATCAATATAAACTTCCATCAGTTTCGTGATTTTAAAGTCGATCTTACTTTGTAAATAAGTGTTTTTCTCCACAGGACGCAATCTATTTTTTTTTTTTCGTGGGGCTTTAGGGCTCGTCAACAGCGAGGTCATTAGAGCCCTTAAAACTTGTACAGGTAGGGATAATACAGTTACGCACTAGGGAGAACCAACATGACTCTCCCCGCGTGTGGGACTCGCCGAATGACTCAGCCATACCCACTAAAAACCCTCCTGCATTACAACTCAAAACACAAATCCCAACATATCTCAAGACTTTACTTAAAACATTTTTAAAAAAGAAGAAGAGGAAAATGAAAGATATCCTAGCCCTAATAGCGTCGGGATCGAAAAGAACAAGAGGTGACCAAGGGAGGTCAGAAAAGAGAAAGGAAGGAGCCTCGCACAAGTAAGTGGAAGTAATGCCAGACTCAGCTCGGGGCCCAGTGTTCGCCAAACACGTACTTACTAGATGTAAGTCCCCTGGGGGGACGCAATCTATTTCACCGTCAATTACAATTGGAATTATTTCATTTAAATGACCACCGGTGAGGTATGATTTTCAAGTATAAATCACACAATTCAAGTATAAATACGTCCATGTTACTCCGTTGATGTATGCCGATTTAAGATATCCTTTCTTAAATGCTTTTCATTAAAACGTTCCCTTGAAAACCTTCAAAACATGAAGAAAAATTTGCCAAATCCCTACAGAGACATCGGAAACTATTTTTAAACATTTTAAAGTCTCCATTGCCATTCATTCAATATAAAATGATCGGACCAGAGGTTAGGTTGATGACCCTACGAAGATAAAGGCGACAATATGGTTTAACTCAACCGCTATCTTTGTCGTTTTAAATTTAAGTCCAATACAATATTCGGTGTCATCCTACTTTCTTAAATAATCGTAAGGGTAATAAAGAATGAGAAACTACGCCCAAAAATCATGTCACTATGGTCTTTATATTATGTTTTATGTTACCGAAAATTAAATACGAAATGTTTTGAAAACTTTTTAAAAAACAATTACACGATAAAAACTCAGTTATCAATTTTTTCGTAAAACTTGAATTAATTTTTGTATAAATAATAAAACAATAATCAAACTGTATGTTAGGCAGTACAACTTCTCCAGAAAAGGTCAGGAAGACAGAAATCGAACATGTTTGAGTAATAGTTTACGATCACTGAAAAACACCGCGCAAAATAAATTAGTAAATAAAATTCATGAACTGTGTTAAGCAAATATGAATTTCTCCATACAAGGGTAATTGTTTAAGTTTACACCTGTTAACATTCAATTTTTGTTATATTGTGTAATGAATACTAATAATTCACTACACGATCCACACGCAAGCAACTCTTCGTATGACCAACTCATTTTTCTACCATTTTTCTCTGGTCTAAACTCTTGAAATTACCATTATGTTATCAAATGGAAGCCGAAAATGAGATCAACAAGGTATTTCTCTACATAGATTTTTAAAAAATAGATTTTCTATAGATTTTCTACATAGATTTTCCTTCGAGCCGGATTTGAACCAGCGATCTATGGATATCTGTTATTTCTTTCCACTACAGTCCACCAGGTCTATATACCGAGCTACCGAACGATACGGTCGTTGTCAAAAATACAAATTAATTGCAAAGGTGTAAAATAATTGTTGTATAATTTTTTTTAAAATATTGTACAACAACCACGAGTTTATTCCCTCTTTATGTATTTGGTCTGCCTACACGTGTCTCATTTTGATCTGTCGTTTTTTTGTTTTTTTGTAGTCATAAGGGCTCGTCAACAGCGTGGGACTCGCCGAATATCTCGACCATACCCACTAAAAAAACCCTCCTGAATTCAACAAATATCTAAATACGAAGATGAAAGGCAGAGAAAAGGAAACAGTTACCGAACACATTAAGTCAGAAAAAAGAAAGAAAAATATTAAAATTTTAAATTTTCAAATTAAGGAAAGGAAGGATAAAAAGAAAGAAGAAAGGAAAAGGAAAGAAGAATGCAAATTTAACTCCTCCCGAGAACTTGTGGGAGGAGCCCCGATATACTTATAAAATTTAATACTTTATTAACATCATCCGTTTCATTCCCGAGAATTATTGGTAAATCTGCAGCCAGACCAAATTGTCTCCATATTCTAGTGTATTTTCTGCTATCAGTTAGTAGGTGACGCACTGAGAAGAGTTACAGTCCTCACAAACGGGATTATCATCAAGTAGTAAGAGATACCGATGACTGAGAGGACGCAGGCGCAGGACCTATGCGCAGGCTGGTTAGTAAGACTTCGTCGCGCCTGGCTGACCTACAGGTACTGCTCCATGACTTAACAGAGGATTTGATAAGTCGGAGCTTACGCCTTTCAACAACCAACCACTCACTGTTCCATTCACTCAGAACCTTGTCCTGATGGAATTTAGGAGATCCCTTTTTGAAATCGCAAAGAAATCCACGATTCTTAAGGCATGCCGCTTTTGCGGAAACGTCTGCTTCCACATTGCCTCTGATTTCCACGTGTCCAGAAATCCAGCAAAACATTATGTTCTTTCCAGCACTTTGGAGCGAGAAATGAACATCCTGGATGTTCTGGATCAGCTTACCAACTGGATACATAGTCAGGATTGCTTGAAGGGCACTTAGTAAATCAGAATAAATCAGGAAATTTGTTCCGCGGGAGCACATTGTTGATCGCAGTGCTCTCAATACGGCGTAGTACTCAGCTGTGCAAATACTGCACAGGTCGCCAAGACGGTAGCCACAGGTCTTACGGGGGAACACCACCGAGCAGCCGACACCATCAACCTGCTTCGACCCGTCTGTAAACACAGGGATATTGGTCCGCTGTTTGTCGAGGATTAGGGGAAAGTATGCCGTCAAAATCGGAGCCGGAGTGTTCTCCCTGTCATGATGCAGAAAATCGAAATTAATCTTCGGCATGTGCAAATCCCAAGGGAGTCTTAATAAAACCTTGATTTAAGACATTTGGTGTGCGTATAATCAAGGTTTCCAAAATTATTTGGAGCGATTTACAAATTGTTTTGTTGCTTTCAGTCTGTTGTTGTAGAAACGGATGGAAGAAGAGGAAGGATGGAATACTGCGTTTCGTACCAGATTGTCAGATAAAGTTAGAACGTGGCAAAAATGTCGTAGCATGAAGAGATGCTGCCGGAAGTAGATGGTACGCCACTCTCGGCATACAAACTCGGAATAGGACTAGTACGGTATGTTCCCGTAACTAGTCGGATTCCTGCATGGTGGACACTGTCCAACTTTTTTAAATAGCTTGCACGAGCAGAGCTATATACATCGAGCGGAGATCTTACAAATGCTTGATAAAATTGAAGCAAGGAAGTGCGATCAGCGCACAATTCCTTGCTACTCAGACACTTCAATAGATTAGAGACTTTAATGTTCTCGCATTTAGATCTGTGAAATGTTCAATCCAATTCAGTCTCTGATCAAAGATTAGATCCAAGAATTTTACAGAAGGATAGAATTTTAGAGCGTTGTTTCCCAGGGCGAGGTGAAGTTCTGCCAGAAGGTTTGGTCTCCTACTGAAAAGAACACAGCCTGTTTTTTTCTGCAGAGGAACGAAGGTCAGTCGTCTTCGACCAGTCGTACAATCTATTGAGGACGAGTTGAATTTGTCGCTCCGCACCTATGACTCTGTGATGAGCAAATGATAGCAAAGTCGTCGACAAAAAGAGAATGTAGGGCACTATTCTTTACAGCGGATGTTACACACTCAGGACTGAGCCCTGAGGAACACCGTTCCCTTGAAGAAGAAGATCCGAGGTGTCTCTTCCAATTCTGTAGCGGAAGGAACGCTGATCTAAAAAGGACTGTAACATCAGAGGAAGATGTCCTCTAAATCCCCAGGCATAGAGTTTTATTAAATGCCATGACGCCAAGTAGTATCGTAAGCCTTCTCGATGTCAAAGAATATTCCGATGAGATGTTGTCATCGGACGAAAGCATCTTGAATTGCTGATTCCAGGAGAAGTAAGTTGTCCTGGGTGGAATAGAACTTCCTGAAACCACACTGAGATCGACTCAGCAGGTAATGCCTATCAAGATACCAGACGAGACGTCGGTTGATAATTCTCTCCAGAGTTTTACCAATGCAACTCGTGAAGGCGATATTTCGATAACGACTGATAGCCATTTTGTCCTTTCCTGGTTTTAGTAAAGGGATAAGCTTTGCTTACTCCCAGAAATTAGAGAATAATCCCTCGGACCATGAAATATTAAAGATATCCAGAAGGTATTCTTTCGATTCGAGACTGAGTTGCCTGAGCAATTCATAATAAATTACGCATTAAACCCGAGGGAAGTCTCCGAGAAATCTCGTGTCGGAGGAAAATAGATTGAACACACGGTCATAGTTGGTAAGGATTTGAGTTTGTAGGAGAACGGGTGAGCAGACGATTGTGTTTCTAACCAACACGGCAACTCCACCTCTTGCTCGGTCTCCCGTGGTGTCGCCATATTTGAAGCTGCTGTATCCCCGCAGAGAGGGTGAGTGTTCTGGTAAAAGGAGTGTCTCTTGCAGGTAAATACAGATCGGATTACGACGCGCTAAGAGCTGTAACTCTTTACGTTGAGTTCTATAGTCATTATGGTTCCACGGAAGTATGGAAGCTATTACGATTTAGAACCTCCTGGATCAGGCTCCTGAATGTGCATTTCCGCGTCACCGTCGGACAATACGCAATCCAACTCGGAGGAAGGAAGAAAAGAGACGTTCTTTTTTCGTCTCAGAGACTTCTTCGATGTTGTTGAGATTGTTTTTATAAAGTCAACAAGTTTTAGGGGTTTAGCCTTGGAACCCTGCTTTGTCTTCGTCTGTTTAGTATTTGCTGAGGTACGTGGCACACTGCTATTCTTTTTCTGTGAATTTTTTTTTTTTTTGTGGGGCTTTAGGGCTCGTCAACAGCGAGGTCATTAGAGCCCTTAAAACTTGTACAGGTAGGGAAAATGCAGTTACGCAGTAGGGAGAGCCAACATGACTCTCCCCGCGTGTGGGACTCGCCGAAAGACTCAGCCATACCCACTAAAAACCCTCCTGCATTACAACTCAAAACACAAATTCCATCATATCTAAAAACACTTTCCTAAAAACATTTTTAAAAAAAAGAAGAGGAAAGAGGAAAATGAAAGATACCCTAGCCCTAAAAGCGTCGGGATCGAAAAGAACAAGAGGTGACCAAGGGAGGTCAGAAAAGAGAAAGGAAGATGCATGGCACAAGTAAGTGGGAGCAATGCCAGACTCAGCTCGCGGCCCCGTGTTCGCCAAACACGTACTTACTAGATGTAAGTCCCCTGGGGGGTTTTCTGTGAATTAGATGGACGGGGTGTGGAGGGAGTTTTTGGCTTCACGATATTTGCTTGGACATTTTTCTTGCCGCATTTGCACAGTCATGTGCACGACGTTGTCCTCGACAAGTCAGTGAAATCGACCTGGACCTATACGCTCTTGTTTATTACAGGAGTCTTGGCTGCGGTGGAGCAACTGGAATAAAATACAGGGTGTAAAGCCGTGTATTTCTTCGGCACTTCACCGTACGGGATCTTCTCCTTAGTCTTTATTTCCTGTATTTACTTCTCTTCCAGAAAGGCGACGTACTCCCTGCTCAACACCCGGTGGCTGCCTGTGCAATAAATAGCAGTCCCCGGGCATGAAACGCCGGGTTCGTGAGCCTCCTTCCCGCATTTCCCGCATGTCTCACTGCCCTCACAAGATGTCGAGGCATGACGAAACCTCTGGAATTTGAAACAGCGCAGAGGATATGTAAAGAAGGGTCGCACCGACAGGTTAAGCCATCCAGCTTTAATATCTTTGGATAGTTTCGGACAGTCAAAGGTCACGATGAAGGAACCTGTCTTCTGCAGAACACCATTAACCTTCCTCATTATTTGACTGACCTCAACTACGTGGTCAGCCTCCCAATTTGCAACAAGTTCTTCTATTGACATATCCATTAGGCCCCTGCAAGATACGACTCCTTTGCTACGATTATGTGCAGCATGGAGTTCGCACTTGACAGGGAACTCTCCCAGCTTTTCACGCTTTAACAGGGTTAAAGCATGTTTGTTGGAGTTGGTTACCAACAACATAGAACCATTCCGTAAACGTCAGTGTTCCACAGATACCTTGAAGTCCTTTAAAAGTATAAAAAGGCGAAGCTTTTTCTAATGTTCCTTCCTTTCTGGTCATTGTAATAAAAACATTCTGGTGTTGAATGTTTTGTATCTTTTCCGTTTTTTCTTTTGAAGCGGGAGGGCTGTGAACTCTCGACCACTTCGAAGACGTTTAGTTGGAATACTCACCTTGCGGTACACCCACTCCGCAAGACAGGGAAATCGAAGAATCTGTCATTTTGTCCAACGAGTTCGGAGGAAAAAATGTCTAGTGCCGTGGAGCCCCCGCATCACGCCACTAAGCCTTATTCAACTGAGGTGCGGCAGTTGTCCGCTAGCGAGTGTTTATCCTCAACACCCATTCACTTCATCGGCGCGTAACACACCTTGAGGTTGAGGGTTTTTTTATAGAGGTTTAATCCTTCCTCGCGACCCGGCCAATGAAGGCAAGATCTCCGCTCGTCGTAGCACGCAACTTACCACCATCGCGCCAATGGTGGTCGCTGAAGCATACCCAAAGCCTACGGTGTCTGAGGACTGGTGGTGCAGTACCAGTCCCCAGCTTGGGGCCGTGGGTTCGCCAAGCCCATTCTCAGTCGAAACTGAGCCCCCTGCAGGGCTGTCGTTATGTTGGTGAGCATACGAAAGAACAATATCGTTCGCACACAGACGAAATGAAAATTGATTTCTTACTTTACTCTACATTCCTTACTATTTTATGTATTCTAGGTATAAAGTAGAATACGAAAATCGAGAATCTACGTAGTTTTACGTAGCTGAGGAAGGCGGTATGCCGAAACGATTCCGTCAAATATATGAGTTTCTTTTATGTATTTTATTTTCCTCATTATATTTAAAACTTTTTCATTTATGTATATTTGGACCAATCAATTTACATATAATTTATCAAAATGAATTAGAATATCAGTGGTGTCAATTGACAGTCCCCAAATCTCATTTATGTCGGACAGAACTCTTTCCTCGCACGCAAGCAACTATCAATGCAACTAGTGACCCCGCCATTCTTCAAATTTTCGTTCCAGGGCCATCCATTCCCAGTCCGCACCTTTGATGTGACGTCTCGAGCCTTGTGAACGCGGACACTACATCCAGGGGAGTCCCTCCACCACCCCCCACCCCCACGATCGAATGTCGCTCTCAGAATAGAAGCGAGCGCATAATTTCCTGTATGTAAATTACAAATACTGCACCGCCGCACCTACCCCTCCCCACGAGGTCGTTCCGCTGTGGCGTTTCCTGGCGCTGAGAGGAAGCAGAGGCGGGGACTTCCGGCCAAGAAGTGGAAGTGTCTTGGGCCATTTATCACCTCTACCCCGCCCTTCCTTCTCCCTCCCCCTCAAGGGTGAGATTACTACTTCTCGATGTTCCCACAGATGATCTACGGCAGGAGTTTGAGACCCCTTCGAATCGGGCATTTCAGTGGGGGAGGATATCACACACTAACACTTTTTTTATTTTAATTTTTTTACGTTAATGATTTCTAGTGATGATCTCGATTCACTTTTCGTACCTCGATTCTTGAATCTAATTCCTGACTATAGAGAATATTTAAAAAAATGAAATTTGTATGAGGAATCGAGATAAAAATTTGTTCAAGTGTCAATTCAGTGAGTCATTGATTTTTAACACAAAATTTATTACTTCTGAGAGGCATTGGATTTTCAATATACTTTTCTAATGATTGTGAACAAATTATTAGCAACTGGGAAAGGATTAAGAACAAGCCATTACATTCAGACCAGTTCGTAATCATTAACAAATCAACATGTAATTTTTGTTGCTAATAATTGATAACAGGTACTAGTAATTTAAATTTTAAAAAACCTTCATATACATATTATGAAAACATTATTTTAGGTAAAGCATTCAAGTAAAGAAGAAATAATAATGGTCCAAGACAAGCTCTTGGGCATCCTTACCACGATTTAGGGAGATGATATCTCTCGACTGAAACAAATTACGGAAATTCGACTTGTATGATAGTTGGCAAACCTGTTAGTTGAAGATTAGTGCTGGCGTATTCTTTTATGGACAAGATAACATTGATGTACAAAAGTTTGTACTAATGCGGATTTCTTCATAGTTATTTATTCAACGTTCCCTTTGACAAGACGTTTAATCGGAAAGTAGGGACAACACTAACCATATGCCATTTCATCTGATTTTGATCTTGAGATTTAGTATAAATCAACTGAAATACTGAAATATTTATAGCTAGTATGAAAGAAAAGTCTTTGAGTAAAAGTTTCAACGAAAGGAAATATAGGTCATAAACTGTACATGACATAAATTTATGAAAATTGGGATAAATACATGACAAAACTTTAATTTCATGTACTTTGACAAAATATTACTCCACAAATCGTATCAAAGCAACTCCTCAATAGAAAAAATCCCTTTTTATTTTAAAACTTTTTGCATTAAAGAATGTATGAAGAGAGGGTTGTGTTCCCATGGCAGAAGAGCGTGAAAATTTTTTTTTAGCCCGAACCTTTTATTATTGGTATAGTTCCGAAATGACATTAGGTCTACCCGAAATAATTTTAGGCCTGCCTGAAATAACTTCAGACCGGTCCGAAATAACTTCAGACCGGCCCGAAATAACTTTAGGCCTCCCCGAAATTCTTTGGGCCGAGCCCGAAATATCTTTTATTCCAATTATATACCAAAAACGTTTGTCAATACAAAATCAATTAAAATTGAAATGTAAGAACAGTCTCCTGAGAATATATATCATGAGAGCAGTACCCAATAAATAAAATATTATGCACAAATAACATAAATTGAATCAATAAATCGATCAGAGAGAGCATTGATTGGAGTTTTTAACAAATCTTTTAACTGTAGCAAAAAATAACTCATTACTATCAAGCATGAACAGCAGTAAGGCCAGAAATGCATGGCCCAAAATTTCAGACATTTTCGGGACCTGAAATTCGTCGTTGAGTATCGAAGTGACGGGGGGGGGGCGGAATGCAGTGCGGGCATGTGCCCTAAACTCCAAGAAATGGGTTTCTTAAAGGATCCTCCCAGTATGTACGAAAAACTTTTCTCAATACTAAATTAATTAAAATTGAAAAGTTTAACCCTGAAACATGTCATTTTGGTTCTTATAAATAATTATCTTGTTTCTTGAAGTATCTTGTATATGAGACATTAAGTATGATAAGCCAACTAAATGTGAATTTTGTGAAAAAGGTATTGAAATATTCTCGTACGACTATTTACAGCGATTGGGGAGAGAGGTGGAAGAGAAGAGGAGAGTACTTACTACCTATTCCTTGAGATTTCGTTTCATTCAAACTTTACTCAGATCTCTTGAACACGATTCGCACTTTAATTATCTCTGTGTTCATGATTTTAGAGAAGAAGGTGTGACGTCCGCGATCCTACCGCTGTACTACCCGTTAAAAGCACAGTTCATCCGAGAAAATTACTCAATGAGAACTTCGATCCCGCCCGACGTCACTTGCGGTAATGGTAGCGACTAGTAATTTACTGCTACAGAACTAATAACTATCGCAATGCTATCACCACTGAATTTGCCAACAGAAACTCAGAAATATAAAGAATGAATATTATGTATAAAAATTTACATAATTTATTTACATAATATTAACAGAAATATACAACGTGGAAAGTATACATGAAATATCACCATTCGAACTCTCAGAGCTGACGGTTCTGAAACATTATACATTGACTCAGTCCGTTGCGACCTGCAACGTATCTACGCCAGCCTCTGGCAAAATTTATATTACCATGCGGAGAATAAGAAACCGTTCCACAAATAAACAAATTAATGTTGAAAATGCAGGTACAACATGCGTATGACAATAATGCAATTTACTCGAGATGCAATTCCTATGTAGGGGTTTAGAGGCAGTAGTGGATTTAAAATTTCTGCACCTTCAAAAACTGAACAAATTGACTACTTGTTATAAAATCTAAAGAATAATCAATATTTTTATCCAACAGTTGCATTGGAACTCTTATTAAGCATATGCGTGCTGTAATCCTTAAATTACACCAAAAACATCCCACAGACCCGATATCGACCTGTCGTCACCCATGACTGAGTGATGAGCATGGTGGTCTCCACACCGGTTGTAAGCTGGTTCGATCCCCATGGTTACGAAAGGTTACACAGTAAGTAAAAGATTCTTTAAATTTCATATTCTGTGGGAAGAATCAATTCTCCGAGAAAAATGCTTCCAAGGAGACATCCCGCTATCACTGCCACCTGGTACTGGAAGACGGAATGAGACATTTCGGACCGGTCCGAAATTTCAGGCGTGTTCGCGTCCTAATATTTCGGGCCAGCCCAATATTCGGACCGTGATAAAGCCTGAAATTTCGGGACAAGAATTTCAGGACCTTCGGCTGGAATGCTCCAAGAAACGTTTGAGAAATAATACATCTATTGGGTAATCCTTAATAAATTTTAGGTTGAATCACTTTTGTGAATAAATCCACTTATGTTTGTACCAAATATTTTATTTTCTTTCCAAGGAAAACACTTATGCGTACGCAATCAAAATCGTTTTAAAGGATAACATTTTCCCGTTCATCATCCTTCGATAGCTCAGTTGGTAGAGCGGTGGACTGTAGAGGCAATGAATAACAGATATCCATAGGTCGCTGGTTCAAATCCGGCTCGAAGGATCTATTTTCATTCTCAAGAAATATACTCAATAAACGAAGACTTGGTTTGTTGGCTCGTTATTTACCCCAGGAAAATTAAATTCTGATTGGTTTTCGAGACGTTATTTTTAACAATAATAAGAATCAGTTTTAGGTTTATAAGTAGAGCTCACTAGCTCATCACTTGATTATTTTTCGACAAGACGAGCAAACCATAAAGTATAAAGTTCTGAATGTGGAAATCGAATAACTCGTTTCGAAATTAATATTCTGTAATAAGTAAATTTAAAAAACATGGGCGTGGTTTTCAAAGAAAATTATTGTTCGTCCCATTCTTGAGCTTCCTACGACATAAATAAATAAAAGAACATTAATAAAACCATATACGTCAGCGACGTCTAGAACTGTCTGTACGACTCAGAGATTGCCCTGAAGAAAGCCACCGTCCGAAACGTTGGTAGCTCTGTCAACTGACACACAGTTTGTCCCGGACAAATAATTTTATATATAACACAATTATCGTCAGAGAGCAGTAACAAATTGCTTATGACTAAATTTGCTCTCCGATAGCAAGTGAGGGACCATCACTTCAATTCCGATAAAGGATCCAAGGGAAACAATATTAATTTAACGGAGAATTATTCATTAAAAAAAGAATATTCTGCTCAATTAATTTATGCTCTTAAAAAATTTGGAATCCACATCACTCATTTCCATCGAGCTATGACTATTTTTTTAATGGTATAAAATTGACCTGAATCGTGTAATTCAGACTTCACATAAGTCAGCAACCCGCAACCTTGGCCTCGATTTCTTTGCGTCAGCGATAACTTTGCAAACATTTCGTTCCGTTGTTTGGTTACGAATAAGCGCCTTCCCTGATCGCGTCACTTGGGTTGCTTCTGATAAAGCAAAAATGTACAGCGAGCGTTCGTCAATAATTTCGGTTACTGTATCCCGGCGACATATTGATATCAATGTTTGAATGGGAAAAACTATGTTAAAATATAAAAACATAAAAGAATAAAATTTCAACATTATGAATTATAATGAAGAAGAAACATGATTTAATTTGTATTTATCAGTTAATAATACAATTCAAACAAAATTCAGGAACTCGCTTGACTTGTTTGAAATGCATAAGAGTACGTAAGAACATGGTGGCCGAGCACAATGGTTTCGAGATTTGTGCACCTCACCACAGAGAAATGTCATTCTCAAATGTTCGGTGATCTATAGGTTAAACTGATGTAAAAAATACTACGGAAAATTTCCTATAAATCAAAGTAATTTTCCTCCACTTTCGTGATTTAAAAGTTTGTCTTTTTTCTGTGAATAAATATATTCTCCATAAGACGCAATGTATTACACCATCAATTATAATTGGGATTATTTTATTTAAATGGCCGGCGAGGTATGTTTTTCGAGTGGAAATCACAATAAGTCCATCTAAGTCTTCATTTATACCGATTTCAGATATTTTAGTGATTTAATTCTACCTACGCCAATAGTACCCTAAGAAAGTGATAAGTAACGCTGGTTCTCCCCCACCACTGCGCGTCGTGACATCAGCCTTTCTCATCGAGATGGCTGATGGGAATTGCCCTTCGCATGCCCGCAAAGGCAGCTGTGACTTTGCCTGAGTAAATGTATTATGTAGCAATGCCTGAAGAGGACTTCAGTTGTTACTTAACCCTCCGATGGGCACGATCTTCTTCTTACTCTTATGTATTTCAGCGTCGGGTTAGCCATTCGACATACTCCTTATTCTGTGCCTTGCGCTGTACTTCTCGGATTCTAGTTCCACTCTTATGGCATATATCAGTAATATAACCTTCCCGGGTTCCTCTGGACCGTCCAAGAGTCCTCTGGATCGTCCAAGAGTTCTCTTCCCTTCCGGTCTTGCTTCCAGAATTTGTTTCGACTTTCTATCTTCTTTCATTCTATACACATATACAACCCCTTTAGCGCATTATTTACGATGGTTTTTATGAATGGTGCAGTTTTAAGTTCATCTTTGATGATAGGATTTCTTATTCTCTCTTCTTGTTTTGCCCACTATTTTGCGCAGAAACTTCATTTCTGTTGCTGTTATTCTCCTTTGTATCTTGGTGTTAATTGGTATGCTTTCCATTCCGTATGTAAAAGTTGGTATATATACGGAGTTATAAATTCGTAGCTTAATTTTAGTTTTAATCTTCGTGCGTAAGAACTTTTTTCCTTATTGGATAGAAGACCGAATTTGCCTTCATAACTCAGTTATTTATTTCATCTTCATATCATCCGTCTTCCAATATGATGGCACCCAAGTACTCATAGCCAGTTATCTGCTCCAATAGTTCGCCTCTCCAGTTGATCCTCATTTCTGTTCTTTACCTATGCACATCATCTTGCTCTTACTTATATTTATTGTCATCTCCCTATCTTCCAATGCCTATGTCCATTCCTGAACTTTTTCCTGCAATTCCTCTGGACTTCCGGTGATGGGTAAAATATCATCTCCATTTACCAACGACTGAATCCATACGGGTCTCAAATTCCAGTTCCCCACTTTACATTTTTTGGTATTCTTAATCTGATTAATAATTCGGTCCATAAAAATAATAAATAATAGTGGGTTTAGGGAGTCTCCGTATTTCACCCTGTTCAGACATTTTTGATACGTTCTCATTCAAAGTCAAGTGAGTCATTAAGAGTCGACTCTTTTAAGGCAATGTATGTAATCATTTACTAAGTGAATCATCTCTGGAGAACACTCTCTTTGGTCAATTTGAGTGATTTATCTTGATTGTTGACGAGCTAAGGAAATTTTCCTTTCAAGCCATAGGTTGATTCAAATATTTTGCCTTATACTTTAAAAAAAATAGAAGAATTATTCATCATCTTATGATTCAACGAGTTAATTACAAGTTCCTTCGTCGACTACATTTGAGTGATAATGCCAGGTTAATGCTGTATCACGCAAGAGTTGCGCGAAGCCAAAAACTTCCTCGTCTCGTCACAAGACGTCACACCTGATCGAGTTAGCAGAATGTAACTTCGATTCATCGAATCAGATTGCAACAACGCTTTAATTTAAAACTTTATAAACCACATGGCTTCCTCTACTCTACTCCACTACTACACGAGATTCGGTTCTAGTACAACAACGACTACTACTAATAATGAGAAGATAAACTTCTGATCTCGCTTCTCTCATCACATTTCGAACTCTTTACTGTCGGCGCCAAACCGACATATATTTTCTCTTGTTTAACCCTTTACAATGGGTATTATTTCGTTCGAACACATCGCATCGCTACTTTTATTCTCGTCGCCAAGCCGACATTGTCTCGCAAGATCGAGCCTACAATCGCACCTCAGAAGATTACTACTCATCAACTTTTTCTTTATCAACACGCCAACTATCCGGTCAACTCTACAACAGCTTCAACCTGCTGGTTTCCAGGATCTTCTCTCCACATCATCATGTCATCTCTAGGAAATCAGTATTGATTTATTATTTCTCATCATATCATAGCATGTCATTAAATCATTTTATTATTGTTAACAATTAACCTTCATCTCACTACCTCACCCATTATCACTTTGCATATTTCCAATCATTTTATTCTTGTGCAGGTAAGATTGAACTTGTCTGTACACACCCCTTTGTTGATCTTAAATTTCCCCCTATATTGACCAACGTCTTTCACAGTTTCATTAACGTTCTTATATATGCTTTTGATGACCTCTACCCGTTTACTCTCTTTCTTTTGTTTTCTCGAGCGCTAACCATAGTTCTTTCCTAGGTTCAGTATCAAAAGCTGACTTCAGATCTATAAAGACGACATATGTATTTTTCCCTCTGCTCAACATTTTCTCTATCATGGGTCGTATCCTGTATTTGTCTAAAAGGTCTAAAGGTCCCCTGCTCCTCTTCTAATTCCTCTACTACCCTCCTCAATTTGCCTTCCACTATTGTTGAATAGACCTTACTCATGCATGATGAAAGACAAATAGCCCAGTAATCCTCACATTTCACAGTACTTCCTTTTACAGGTACTATTACGTTGTCTTCCCAACAATGCGCGCGTTCAACGTATGATATTGGACGATTCTTGGAACTTACCAACAGCTTGGCCGACGTGGAGGGGTTAGTAGAAGCGGTTAGTTATTGATACTAGGAGCTGGTTAGAGGAAGGAAGGTTGGCTTTTCAGTAGTCACAGTTATATGAACTGGGACATTAATGTGAGAAGCAATTAATAAATGTATATTAAAATATTAATAATTAATAAGAGTCATATACATAAAAACAAAAATCATAATAATAATAAAAACAACAATAAAATGTTTTTATTTAGTATTATATATATATATATATATATATATATGTGTGTGTGTGTGTGTGTGATCATTCAGCAAACTTTATGGTCTGCCTCTCGTCAGTAAATAAAAAACATTTTATTATTGTTATTATTCTTTTTTGTTTTTATGTATGTGACTCTTATTAATTATTAATATACTTTATATTATTATACACACGCCTTCGATAGCTCAGTTGGTAGAGCGGTGGACTGTAGTGGGTTTCTAACAGACATCCATAGGTCGCTGGTTCAAATCCGGCTCGAAGGAAATTTTTAAAGCAAGATCTTTATTTTCGACGTCACTTGTATTATTATTAATATTATTGTTGTTATTATTATTATTATTATTATTCCTATGTTACATGTTCATATCGCTGTTAGTCGTTCACGTTCCGGTGTTGACTCATCACTGTAACACATATATCACGGTTATATATTACAGTGTCTTTGCATAACTTACGCCCTTTGCATAAAGTTATGACCACGACTCTAACCGCGTAACGCACATGGAAAGACCTAATGTAATAGATTAATTCTGTACAGCGTACCTTCGTCTCAAATCACACTAAAAATTATAAACCCCAACAAACTACTTCTATGCAAGCGTACCAGCACGTTCTCATACGGCACACACAACCTACAATTGTAATTTATCTCGCATATCCTCTCCGCTATCAACATAACCTCATATGCAGACAAAAATTAGACATAACCTCTCACTACCGTACCATTAATACCATACGCAAACAGAGTCGTTGTCACGTACTACGCTAGGTGCGTTAGTGTACCACTAACTACTGAGCATGCGCAGAAGTAACTTGCATGTGGATAGTGTATACGATAGATCGCAGGTATGCTATGCTAAAACTCTCTGTTATTCCAAAAAGCCATTGGTCGGTTGTTCTATGATTAACTTTGGTATACATGTGGTTTTATATATACTGGGAACTGAACATAAGTCGTAGAATTGTAATGGCAAATATGTAACAATATTATATTATTGAGATGCGGAGAGGTATGTATCATATTCACGAAGCAAAAGGACAAATAATAATAATGTATTAAGTTGGATAATTTGTTTCACAGTAATTATAGGAAAATTTTAATTTTCAAATAAATGTACGAAAAACTTCGCAAAGAAATATGGTTGGACTAACAAATAATGGACTTCAGTTCTAAATTTTAGCAAGATTCTTAAAAAGAAAATAGATTGTGAAAATAGTATATTAAAATTGTGTTCTCTGTAAACATAGAAACAGGAAAATGATGACAGAGTTGGCACTATGTGAAGATTCTTTGTTTTGTTTACAACGCGCGGTTTGATTCACAATCGCTTTGAATATTTTTAAAAAAATGTCATTAGGTAACTTTTTTAAATTTCTTGCATTTTAAAAAAATGCAAGAAAGGTTATTTACGCAAAATATTCAAACCTACCGTGACTAAAGTTGTGGTGACTCCGTTAGCACAAATTAAAATATTGCAATTTTCGGGGATAAGATTTATTTGCGAATAAAATTCATAAAAATGTAATCTTCCACTCACAACCAGAGCAGAGTTCTAGCTTCAAGTTCATCAACACTATAGTGTAGCTTTATATTGCTATATAATTGTGGAAAGAGTGAAGTTTAAAACGAAAAAGAATTTCTAACTCTGAAGAAAATTCAGCATCAATTTTAATTTTTGATCGCGAGAAGCAGGTGAAAGAGTCTAGAGAAAAAGTTGGAAATATGGGCACATGTTCGAAAAATTCATCTTTATGGTCAAGAAAAGTGACGAAAAAGGGGGGGGGGAATAAAAATGTCATGGGAAATCGATACTGACATTTTAAGAGAAAAAATAAGTTAAGTAATATTTTATAAAACTATTTCCTTTTGGGGAATCAAATTGAAAATTGCTATTTTCTCCTTAAAATATGACGGCTCTTTTATTTATTGTTGTTTTTTTTCTTTATAAATCAAGAACTTTAACATTCGTGCAAGAATTGATAGATACTAGATTTAACTGACTAAACTTCAAGCTTGTAATATGAACAAAAACAAACATAGAGCACTTTAAAGATGGCGCTGTTGCTAGTAGTATTAAATTTGCCCATAAAATCTCGAAAACTGTGGCATTCAAAAAACGAGTTATTACAAAACTTGACAAAAAATTGAAAATCTTTTTTGTAACTTTGAATTGTACGCCAATATGCTTTAAACATTATACTACAACCGCACACCACAAGTACACTTTTCCACCTCTCCTTCAAAAATGCGATATTTTTCGCGTGGATGGTTGGTAGCTCTGGTCTTTTGGTGACTGCGTTCGCCGCTACCGTTCGACGCGCACGGCCCCTGCGGCAAATCGCGGAACTCTTCCACACTGGGCGCTAGCAGCAGTGGCCTGGGGGTAATGACGAGGGGAATGATTTTACCGGGGAGTTTTCTCTTCACTGACGCCCACGGGGGATCACAGGTTTGGTGAAGGGGAGGAGGAGATCACGCAACAGAGCTCTCTTCCTAAGGTAAACAAGAGAGGAGATTCGGATGCGGTACAGTGGAACTACGTTTAGAAGGTGTTTTCATAGAAAACGAGTTAACAAAAACCAACGTCATAGAGGATTTATCCACCAAACCCTACATCCGAGGAGTGATATCTAGAAGAGGATATCACAAGGAAGGAAGATTAGATAGTTCTGCGGGATTGTGTTGGTCAAATCATTCAAAATCCTAAATATATCCTCTGTATTTAATTTTTTTAATGTTATTTTTTAATAAAAGTAACTAGTCACGACAATCTGTCAAAAAATTTATTAATAAAGAAAGTAATATGAAATGTGAATATGCTCTACTGCGTTAGTTTGCAATATGGTCTGCCCTTTACGGGAGTTCTTAAAAAAATCAATTTTTGAAATTTGGACGGGACATCCTCCTATTTCGTTTTATGTCTTCCAATAGAAACTTCTATTAAAATATCTGGTTTGAAAAATAAATTTTTATTTTTAGTAATTAAATATATAATTAAAACAAAATGGATGGATGACCCTTCCAAATTTCAAAAGTGATATTTTTAAGCACCACTCTAATCAGTATGCCTATGACATAGATGGCAACAGCGGAGAGAATGAAAAATGCAAATAATTTATACATTTCTACAAAATGTGGGGTGATTTATATTTAAAAAATCGTATTTATTGACTATAGTTAGATAACATCATACATTCAAACGATTTGGAAAGTATGTTTTTCCCCGAAACTTATATACAATTAGCTATAATAAACATCGATATCGAAAATATCATTGGAGATTCAAAACCAATTTACGCACAAAAATCAAAACCTGACGCGAGTCAATTCGCGCACTATTCGCAAAGTGTGGTGTCTCGCAAACCCTTCCAAAGACACTTCCCCGAACACTGCCGGTCCCTCCACCCCTAACAATCACATCGCTCGGCGGCTCCAGGGTTAAGCGCTTGGTCACCTACTGACACCGAAAAATTGACTATGTTTTTATTTTATTACCATTTAACGTTATTTTTGCAATCCATGTACAATTACAAAGAAAATTGATCAAAACACTACACAATAACGACCAAATTTAAGGGTCTTAGGTCAGGTTCTTTCCTTTTTAATTTTATCGCAATTTTACCATATTAGAACTCATTTTACTCGCAGTTTAATATAGAATAAAATTATTCCATTCTAATGGCAATAAAACGTTAAATAAGAAAGGTAACGTCATTTTTTGTCTACTTGGTTACTAAGAGCTTAACGTCGGAGAGGTTGAGCGGTGTGCTTAGGGATGGAGGAGTACCAACCTGTCAAACGCCACTTTTGTTCGAAAATAGTATAGTATAAAGTACTTGCCACAAGTTGAAACCTAACCTCGTGCTTGAAGACCTGAAGGTCTGACAAGTAAAACAAATAATATAATAATAATAATAATAAATTCTTACTCCCTGTAGGTATTCAAACATGGTATTAATATTTTAGAAAGCTTGTAATACCTATAGATATTGGAACACAAGTCATTACAAAGAAATCAATAATGATTCAAGTGACAGTGGTATCTCTGGAAACGAGTATGGAAATGAGCTGTATAACGATGATGCGCCACATGCCCGCGAACACGCTATCACACGTGCAAAGGAACACATGGCAGGGTTGACAACCCTAGCATGAGTATGACAGATGTGAATGACGATGTTAATGTTTTCGTGTCCAAGAATTAGGTAGGCATGTACTGCATTGCACGTCGAATGGTAATCGCCGATTAACAAATAAGCCATGCACTTTTCATCTATATAACATTTTTCGGATCGTAAGAAATGTGACCAAAAATTTGTGAAGTCCATTGTCGCGTAGAAGATTATTCGACAGTGTCGCATAAAAGTCTATTAAATGACTCGTGCATAATATGGTAAGGAAAATCATGTTCGCCCGTTACTTAGAGCAGAGAGACTATGATAACTCTAAAGCAGGAAAAAATATGTCTCATGAAATGTAAAAATCAGGTTTTTAGGTTCATGAAAATAATTCGTATAATCTTCCTCTCTTCTTCTGGAATCCGGTAGAGATGTAACGTGTATTAACGCAATTGACATTAATATTTGTACTGACATGACAACTTAGAATATGCATGCTTTATGGCAGATGAAGTCCATCTTCGAATTTTCTTTATCTGAAGTATTATTCGAACCAAATATTAAAGAATAGTAACACATCTGTTGAATTTATTTACTTGAAAAATGACATCGAAGTATGTTATGATCAAATATATACCGAATGTGGTGAGTTTCCTACTTGCTGTCATTGGAAATTCAGAATAATAATAATCTCGACAGGTAGATTTTGGAATTGCAAAAACACCATCATATAGGACACATATAAAGTAATATGGTATTGAAGCGTGAATTTGTTTAATTTCCCCACGGTGGCACAGGGATGTAATGGCATTGTACGTTGAATTAACCTCTCAAGCATATCGCAGACTGGCAAACTATTATTATAAACAATAGATATAACGAAAAAATAGCGACTTAATTTATATATCGTCGAATGTTTGGTTTATTGCCAATTCTCAATTGCTGAACCGCAACAGTATTAAACACCAAAATTTGCGACTTTCCAATCTAATACACAAGATTAGCTATATTGATTAGGCTGTGAAATCAATACTTTAATGCTATTTGCATATATTTCTTCCGTGTGACCCACACGTGGAGAAGATATGTAATAACTTTTAGTCAGGGGAAAATAGCGACGAGCTGGGAATCAAACCCGGGACTACTGGTTTGATCGCAAGGGTGTTAACCACTACACCACCCTTTTGTCTCCCACAATTGTACACCATTCCCACCCAGACCTAATGCTATATAACTACAATACTCTCAAAACAGTGTCCTGAGGAAAAATGTACATGAAGATAAAACACACATTTAAAGATGAATGTAGGTTTAGTAAAGTACAGGACCGTGGCACGAAATTTATTTCTGGAGGGGACCACGCTTCTCTTCAAAGATTGAACTATGTTTATTTTAATTAAAATATTTTTAAATAGTTCAAATTTTTTTACATGTTCAATTTTTTAAAATGTCTAATTAACGTTGCTGATTCATTATCAGTCAAATATGTACAACAGTGGAACCTTGATAACGCAAACCTCAGTAGCATAAATTCCTCAATTACGCGCATTTTTTAATCACAGCGAATCTCTCGTAACACTCATAGTTAAAGTACCTCTAAAACACAACACTTTACATCCAGAATTCTCCATAGTAAGAATTTATTTCACAAGAATTTTACAGGACGAATATACGTATAAACTTTATACCATAAACTCATCCTTTATAACTGGAATATTTGTTGCACTGTGGCTTTATATCCTCTGCCTTTATAACCTCATTAGCCTGAAAAACAAAAATGACTAACAAACAACAATTATTTTTCGTTTTTTTCTTCAGTGACACGAATCCTGCTATCACAAATGTCTTGATAACACAATTTTTTTATAACTCCCATTGTGATTGGTGTTATCAAGGTTCTATTTTATATTACAATGTGGCAAATTTTTGTGAGGTGTCTCAGGGGTTAACCCCCCGCCCCGGTAAATGCTGAATTCGCTCCTGACACCCCCTACCCGAAACCCCGCCAAATATGGAGTACGTGCTAACATAGAACACAACCTTGATAACGCCAATCTCAAGGGTAGTTATAAAAATGTGTGTTATCAAGTTATTTGCCGGGGACCCTGAATCTCTCCGTAAGTCTTAGGCTGTATCTTTTTTTCTAAATAATGTTATAACTTGTTGCAAGGAAACCTTGCATATAGTCCGAGCTTCAACTTGCTGCGCAACATATACCCGTTTCCCACTCTCTCCATTGGTGGACGATCTATCCCCCACCCTCGTCCTTCTCATACACGCATATGCGTTGGCACCAGCCGCGCGCGCGTAATTTATTAAGCGCATGTGTGCCATGAAGCGGCGCTGGATTTGTACATTAGCGCGCATAAACAACGAATGCTAATAGCGGCGAGGATAATGCGGTAGCGGGGGCGGCGATTGCGTCCGCGGCATATTAACCTCTCACGCCCCCACCAACCCACCCCACCTCGCTCCTCTCGCGACCCCCGGGCGGGCGCCTTTCGGACCACTGACCACGTGCGCGCCGCTGCCCGCCGCACAGCGCGTGGAGAGGATGTTATATGGAGGTTCACACTACACTAGTTAACCCTTCCTCCTCTCCTCTGTTCTCGACCATCACTTATCGTCAACGTCACTTTCCTTTCGGTCTTTTCCGTCCCTCTTTTCTCTCCTAGTCGGTGCCTTCGGCTGGATTTCACATCGATGCAGAACAACTAGATTGCGCGCGAAGCGAAACCGAGACTTTTCTCTTAACCTCAACGGCCACTTTCGACCGTATACTATAAATAAAATAAATATGTAGATTCCAGTTTAAAGTAAAAAATATCTCAAGAAATCATCTGTTTAGCATCATCATAAAAGGGAAATTTGATATTTATTCGGAGGTGAACATAAGAGTTCCAGCAAAGAAAAAAATCCAACAATCTCATTGGATCTTATTGAACTTACTTACCGAAATATTAGCCAGAATTCTCTAAAAATATTCTGAAAATATAATTAAATTAGAGGGGTGAAGATTTTGGCAACGGATTTTCCAAACTTTCCAGTCTTTCGAAAAGCGATTTATTGTTGGCCAGCCTACTTCCCAGTTAAAAATGTTTCGTTTTGTTTAACATGATTGGATTCACGTTTCTTTCGACACTTCACCACGAAAATAATTTTAAATTAGATAAAGGAGAGATTATTTCCGCATAAAATTCGCAGCCTGATGCTAAAGAAGCCGCGAGAACTCAGCGGGTGTTGAAATGAACATCCAACTGAAGCTCTTTACACGTTTGGGTTAAAAACAGTTCGTTCAGAAATTAATTATAATAAAAATATACAACAAATATTGCACCACAAATATTTAATAAAATCAATCAAAAAACCTTAGAATCAATTGTAAAAAAATACGAACAAATATTTAATTCTAATTTGTAACAAAAATCAGGAGGGTTACATGCCTTAATATGATCGATGTAATTATTTGCAATCATTATATGTAAGTTCTTCTTATACGTAAAAATATGTAATTGATCATACCTAAAATGTTTTCATGTTGTGTGTTTCTTTTGTATTAAAATTTTAATACAACTTGGAATGCAAGTATAGCCATATTTGCAACGTTTATGTTCCTGTTGAACTAGAAATATTATAAATTGGGCACCGGCCCTGTGGCGCAACGGATAACGCGTCTGACTACGGATCAGAAGATTCCAGGTTCGAATCCTGGCAGGGTCGCTACATTTTAATCGAAAGAGGTCAAAACTTGAATACATATTTCTCTCTACTTTTTAGAATCTGCAGAGGAAAGTGTTATTGTCGCGAAAATATAATATATTAATTGAAGACATTCCGCAGACTTTACTTTGTTTTTATGGTACTTTTACTGAATTGGCCGTATTTAACCTTTTTTTTTGTCATTAAGAAAAAGTCATTCGTTTACAACGCGTATC
>NNCF01125942.1:0-13191 GCA_002313205.1 Laupala kohalensis
GTAATATTTAATTCAGAAATGTGTCGTATTCAACTTTTAATGTTCTTGTAATTTTTTTAAAATCCACTTTCGTCGTACTTTTAATGGATATTGTGCAATACTAAATGATTTTCAGGCATGCTATTTATTATTTCTAGTTGTTTACTATAGCCATATTTTTGTCTGTACTGAATATTGGGTTGGTGGAGAGCATTAACTCTGTGTTCCAATCCTGGTCTGGGTTCTTCTCGAGTTTTCCTTTGGGCGCTCTGATTGGAATTGTTTTCCTTTCGACACTTAGTTTACTTTCAGAGAGTAAATGAGCTTATTGTACTGAACATATTTATGTACGGTTTTAACTTTTTTTTACCATCATTTAATTATTGTATATGGCATGCGTCGATTGGATGTTGGAATCTTGGGAAGTTTAAGTGATTTGTCTAGTTGGCATCCCTCGAGATCTTGTGGTATAACTCGTAAAGAATTCTTCTTTGGAGTTTAATCGAAAAGAAAGTTCATGCGGCCAAATTTTCGAATAAAAAAAACATTCATCACGATATGGAGATATACAATTTAGCCAACATTATTAATTATAATTCTTTACTCTTAACTTCCTAGTATCGACTCTTTGTTTTCGGATGCATTCGTGACTGAAGCAAGAGGTCCCGGCCCGTCCCCATTATCACGGGGCTGTAGGTGATGCAGAGATTAAAAATGTTGGCTAGGATATAGAGTTTGTAAAAGCTGGTTATAAGTTATATACTTAGTAAAATATTGTGTTCGACACTCAGTCCCCAATGATTGAAAGGGCAGTTCTGTGTGTTCATAAATTAAAACGTTTATTTCATGCAAATTATTCAATATGGAAACCGAGTATTATATTGGACTATTCCACATAATCATTTTATTTTGCCAACAAAAGATACAAAACTTTTGTCAAACTTACAAAAAGATACTATTCTGCCAACAAAAGACTAGTACTAATATAAATAAAAATATTATTTTTAATGTCTAAAATTAAAGTCTTAGATAAGTACCTCACTACCGTGTTAATCAGTCCTCACTGTTTTCTTAACAAAGGAAAACACTTTTGAAGGTTTGTTGGACTCCCATTTAACGTGATTTCAATTCATGACATGTATTTTCATTGGAGGAAAATATTCTTTATAATATTTGAGCGGTGAAATAGTTTGAGAGTACTTTCAAAATTCGTATATTGATTTTTTTTTGAGTCTGAGTCAACAAAGTAATTCATCGTAAAACAGTTAAATAAATTCATGTATAAAAATGAGTTTCTCCATCGTCTACTCTAACTGGTCCATGTTACCTCCTCTGCGGATGAAAAAGGCGACATAGATTAACAACCCGACAATAACACCATGAAAGTGGAAGACAATAGCCACTGCCATTATAAGCGACAGTTATACGGTTCGTGAAATGGAACTGTGACTTTTGTTGCAGATATGGAGATGATGAATTGGGCAATAAGATCCTGTGATGCGATTGCTCGTGTTAGCTCCAAGACGGCAGTCACGAACACTGCAAAACAGATCTTTTTACTATCCAATTATGAGAATATTGTAAAAGGAGAATATTGTGAACCCACAAAAACATCGAGACCCCAACAGTCTGTACGAATTGGTTCAAGAATTCTCAAACTTAGTCTATTCACTTCTGATTGAATCTTTTCTCAACTTTTTGCGATGTTCACTGTCGTATGCGATTGATATTAGATTTGTTCCAGCAGCAATCCCGGATAGTTCCGAACTATTCCAAACTGTCCCGCGCATGCGCAGAAGTGAAATCCCAGTTGTGTGCTGTTCCAACACCGACAATTCCGAACTTTTTGTCTCAGTTCGCTTTTCCAACAGTCGCCAGCGAAGAATTCCGAACCGTTCGGAACCGTTCTGAGAGTTCTGGAATTCGGTAGGGATTTTAATTTGGGAACTCTGCTACGGTCGGTCACCCGCGTGGTTCTGAGGCGGTGGGAGAAATAAGCGGAAAGGAAGAGAGTATCACTCGATTGTTTGGCGTCGCCATGTTAACTTCTCTTACTGTGCTACCTGTTTTATTCAACCTTGCGTTTTAAATTGAATTATTCTTTCGATTTTCGGACCATTTTGAATTTCTTCTGTTACATTTTGACCCTGCTTTTTTCCTGTTTATTCTTGTCGATTAGCGACTGAAATCTTGTAATTTATGAAGACCTAGCTGTGTTTTTAATAAATTTTCTGTATATTTCATTTTATTATATTTATATTTATTTAATTCTGAATAAATCTCTGCTGTATAATTCATTTCTACTTTCATTAGATTCAGTTCATTTCACGACTCATTTTTTTGATTAATCTCTATTTTTGATTTATTTTATACTTCTCATTGTTCACAATGACTCCCGAGTCTGACCACTCAGTATATGTTTTAAACAGCCGTACATTGAAAACATTGTACACTGATTTGTTATGAAGAGCTAAAATTCTTCTCTTCAGCGTTAAATTCTTTTCTTTAATATTCATCGTAAGGAAAATTAAAAATTTTCTCGAATTTTGGGACAATCTAAAAATCTTTTCTTCGAAAACCCAAGATGTGTTTTTAAAACTGTGTTTTATGAATTGAATCTATTTTTTTGGGTGGAATGATGTGGGATCTAGTAGAAAAAACAACTTATGATTGTCCTGTACAACGAACAAATTGTCGCATAATTACACCGGTAATCGTTGCGTAAAACCAAATATTATTCATGAAAACCCGAAGTCCAATCTCTAGACATTATTTCGTAAGGGTCAGTGAGTGTTCCACCTCTGCAATTACGTGGACTCCAGATTTGGGTAATCGGTGAACGCTACTCAAAGCAAGGAAATAAAGCGATATAATAATTTTAATTCATTTGTTAGTGTAAAGAATTTGCTGAATTCCATTTTTAAGACTTTTGCTTTTTGTTTGTTATTTCTTTAGGAACAGTGCCGGTCTGCTGACTCTCCGCTTGGCTGAAAATCTTCTCGAAGCCCCAGCTGGAGCGCTGCTCTCGTCCACCTCTCTCAAGAACTTGGACTTGCGCGCCAACCGACTGCGCACGCTTCCTGGCGGCGCTTTTGTGAACTGCTCATCGCTGTCGACGCTCGACCTCAGTGACAATCCGCTTGGGGCGCTGCCGACGGCCGCGTTTTCTCCTCTGCGGAGTCTGGAGATGTTGAATGTGGCGCGTTGCGGTTTGGAGGCGCTAGACCCTGCAGCTTTAGCGCCATTGGCGCAGGTAAGGCGAAAACAAATAGATACATTGCCGTGCTGTTGAAGCTTTTCTACATGGAGCGATAGGACGTAGGAGTTGGATGGTGGCTATTGCTAGTGGGTGACCGGTTAGCTGGTTTTTCCAACAATATGGCCCACTAGTTTAACACAATTAAGCTTAAACCCAAACATTCAAAGANATAAATATGCCTCTTGACACAACAATAATGCAAGAAAATAGTTTTTGAAATTGTTATAAGTTATTTAAAAAGTACTACAGCAAAGGCGTGATAAAGTACAAGACGTATTTAACTTTTATTAAAATCAATAAATTAATAAATGTTGTAATAAAATGACATTGTTCACCTATTTTGACCGGAAATCTAATTATACAGAGGTCGAGTCGGATCCGACACAACCCAACCCAACCCAACCCTACCTTCCAACTTCATTTCATTCCACTGAACTGATTGAGAGTTAACCGTCCACTGGGCGGATGTTGGCTGTTGCACGCATAAAAATAGAAAATTATGTTGGGAATTACCCCGTCATACATTACAATATGAAAACTTTTTATTAAAATAAAAATATTGAAAATAGGTTTTAAAAATAAAGAAAATTTTCCACAACATGTATTGATGCGAACATAACAAAATTGTTACTCAACAACTCTTTTAAATACTTTTAAATATACATAATTCAAATTAAAAATAATTTTTGTATTGTTTTTATTTGGAAANTATATATCTGAACGCGCTTCATCCCAAAATGTTTCATGACGTGTCTTAGTATAGAACAATTACCTAACAAAATCACAAAATCACAAAATCACAAAATCACAAAATCCAAACATTTAAGAAGAAAAGTTCTACTCCATGTCACATTGTTCTTCACCCTCATCGCAGCACGTGATAAAAAGCGCGGGTTTCGGCGAGAGGGGGTAGAAAATGGGTGAAATTGTCATTGTCAGTAGTTTTTCGCCAATATTTCGAAAATTATGAGGTCCAGACAAAACTTCCTGGTGTATTATATTAATATACATTAAATTCTTAGCAAAATTTGTTCTCAACATTTCTTTTATGCTGCAGTAACAATTACAGATGTAATGAAGGGGGTAAAAATCTATTATTTTCGTATTGACAAAAAATGTAAGGAAAAAATAATTTTCGCAGCACTCCGAATTTTCGCTTCGCTTTCCATTACTTAATTTTTCAATCTTTTATTATAGTTACTCGGGAATAGGTAGAACATTTTAAGCTATCAACTATATGACATTAGGACCGTTGCCGGAAATGTTGTTAAGTTACAGAATTTAGTTAATTGCACAGTGAGTTAAATGACTGATTTAGCACACTGGAAGTCAAAAATTCAATTTCTTTAAAAGTGTCTTGTAAGTAAACCCACGCAGACTCCGGTCTCACTAGGGTTCGTTATCGCGATTCTTAGTCGGCCATAACGAGAAATACATACGGATCATTCTTTTCATAATCGTCCAAAAATAGACCATCTCAGAATTGGCTGAAAACATTTATTTCTGTTCAGTTCCATTAAAAGTAAGATTGGTTTGTCCAATTTATGAGAAAGTCTAGGCGTGCGGTGAACACAATATACTATAAAATCACACTTAAACGAATCATAATATTTCTGTACCCTAATGTTTTGAATGTTCTATTGTGTATGAGTGAAGTAATATATATTTCCTCCCATGAGATCGCTCAGGTCGACGTTGCGCCAGACTGACTTGGTTCAGCATTGCTATGTTCTCAATCGCTACACAGTATTTTACGGTTAGTCATACTTTTCATTAAATTAATTACTTTAAAACAATTTTCAATAATTAGAGTTATCAATGCAAATCCGTAAAACCTAATTAGTTACTATTCTATGTAAGTTTACCGGATGAAAATGGAAGTTTCTTGGCAATGCATGGTGGGTTAAATGGTTGGATCCTGCTCGCTGAAATTTCAAACTATTCAAAAATTGAAAGTAATTATCTACAAACGGTTGAAATTAACACTTCATCGGAGGAAGCTTGACTTTCTTCACCCATGTCGATATATTCTCAGATATTTTCAGTTCACAGAGTCGTTTTCAGGCATCCCTTTGTCGAGGGATTTCTGATTTGATAATTCAAAGACGCGTCAAATTAGAAACAGAATCTGGAGAAAATAACACGATAGTTACAAACATTTCGATTGGTAGAACGTCACTGAATAATGTCTACGATTTACGTCGACGACTCGAACACCGTTGACATTTTAATGACCGACTGTGAATGGCGCTGAGTGGATGGGGTTCCCGTTGATCTAATGTAAGGAACAGAACTCTCATTTACCTCTTTCCTTCCAGTGAAGCAAAATCACATCAAATGAAATCCATTTTAACTTCGAATGCAAGTACTGTTCACCTTAAAAAATGTAAATTGCATGGTAAAAATTAAATTCCGTTTCCTGGTTCTTTTTCTCCCCACCGTCGCAGACTCAATTCGTGCACTACGGTTTTTTTCTTTCTCTACGCATTGTATTTCGAGAACTTTACCTACAAATGCTTAATGCCAACCATAATTATACTTACAGATCTGAATAAAACCCGAGTAGGTAAATCTTGCCAAAATATTTTTTTAAACATAATTGAAGCTTATAAGATAATATTTAAATATTATGAAAATTTTCACGGAATCATGGTGGTGAACTAGTTAAAAGTCTCAACGAAATATACAAACAATTTTATCAGCCATATCTTAACTCGTCAATCTCAGAAAATTAATGAAATTTTACTGGATAAACGACAACTTGAGAATGTACAGTAAAGCTTTGCAACAACAAAAATATATTGAAACAAAGATGAAATAAATTAACTTCCGAATTCCATTCTTTACCTAGTTTCTCACGTCGTCAGTCATATACTGTCACGTTGTGGAAAATATAATACAGATTGCCGGTTCCAAACTGCGGTAGTAAGTGGCAGAGGGTCACTTTTCCATCATCCTAGATACATGAACTGAGACATTGCAATGAAACACAATTCTGACTCCGCCAAGAATCGAACCGGGGGTTTCTGCTTAGAAAGCGAGCACCTTGTTCTACCGAGACTCTATATTATAATGTATGGCCAAATAGCAGTTACATTTATTAAAACATGTGATTATCAAGGGATTTCGAGAAATTTCAAGGAAATTGTGAAATAGTCATATTTTTATCCCCTACATATCTTCGTAACCGTTGATCGCAGTACAAAAATGTATATAATTATTTTTATTGAAAATTTAATGTACATTAATGTAATATACCTCAAAATTTTAGCTAGACCTCATAGTTTTCGAGAAATTTGGGAAAACTGTTGAAAAGGGTAATTTCACCTCTTTTCCTCCCCGTCACCCCGAAACCCGACGTTCTATTTGGTGTAACGTTCTTGCACTAAGAGGAAGGTATAGAACAATCTGGCTTAGGTTAGATCTTTTCTCTTTGAATGTTTGGGTTTTGTCGTTTTTTGAGCTATTTGTACTATACTACACGTGGAGGAGTTAGTAGAAGCGGTTAGATATAATTAGAGTTATTGATACTAGGAGGACGTACTAGGAAGGAGTTTCTGACAGCTTCTGAATTGTCATTGATTTGGTATTAAAAAATGCTATTCATTTATCGTCCCTCAAGACTATTGTTAGTAGGTGTGTCGCTTAGCAGGATTCACCAACAACTTGGCCCACGTGGAGGGGTTATAGTTATTGATACAAGGAGGAGGTGGATAGAGGAAGGAGGGTTCGCTTTTCAGTAGTGACAGCTATATGAACTGGGACATTCATGTGAAATGCTATAACTCCCATCGGGGATTTAAACCCTGGATGACTTTGTGAAGAGCAAGAAAGCTGCCACCTGAGCCACCAGTAGGACACCCTGATTCACGCGTTTTCATGTGAGCTCTATTCAGGGTCATAGTAGTTAATTCGGTTTAGGCATCACCAAGGTTACGTGTACCACACCAAGGTACGGATGTGTTTGTGTATAGATTATTTCATCTAACCTAATGAAATGATGAGGACGGGAAAAAAGACAATATAAGAAACCTTGGTGACGCAAGGTGAGTTCAGATGCTTCTGTGTGTATTGTGTTTCTGTTGTTAGTATTCTATTGATATAATTTGTATTTTTCCTTCTTACAATAAAATATACATTCCCTCTTTCTATGTACACTTCTTGTAAGAGAACGCTTCTGCGCTACAATGTTCACAAATTTCTTACCTACCCCGACATACTTATGGCATATGGCCAAATGTGTGGGAACCGTAACACCGTATCGGGGTTATAACTTTTTCAGTTTTGTCTCAAATCATAACTTATCCTTCTGATTCGCCTTCTTCTCCTTCACTTCTCAGAACCCAAATGTATAACCCAATATTCAATTTTATTTGATCAAAATCAGAAAGAGATTTCGATCTTTTACTTTCGCGTTTACCTTAAATTTTGCCTCATTTTCCTTGTCCATAGCTTGTTCCACATCTCCTGTCTATAGAAGCATTTTCCTTTATTCTTTTCTCAATTCCTTTAATTCTTGGATTCCTTTATACCATTTCATTCGTTACAAAATTAGTTTCATTCTTCGTGCTATTCGTCTGAACCGAACATGTGATTCTCAAGAGCGAATATGCGTTTCTGCGTGTGTACTGCAGTTGAAAGCCCTCGATGCCTCCGGCAACCGCTTGGGGGACGCTGGGCGCTGGGCCCCGTCGCTGAAGCCGTTGGCGAGACTCGACTCCCTGACGCTGGAGTCTTCAGCGCTGGAAGGTCCCTTGCCAGAAGATGCGTTGGAACGCTGTTCTTCGCTGCGTCATCTGGCTCTGGCGCACAACCCATCGCTGCGGGAGCCCTGGCGCGCGTTGGTGTCTCTGCCTTCACTTGCTGAGCTCTTAGTGAGTATCATGGCTTAACTACACTTATTTCTTTGCGAGAACTTGATGTCTAAATGACGGAATTAATCTTGATGCAATTCAGCAGAGATGTTGTTTGGGACCCAGATATAGCCATGCTACGTCTTTATAAATTTAACGTCCTTGATTCTCCTCGTCAAATTTTATTGTAATTTTAAGGAAAAATGACTTTTATATAATTCGTTTTTATCTGCGGTCTCTCTCTCTCTCTTTTATATATATTGTAAGAAATAATTGGTTTCAGTATTTTTGAACTTTTGATAGATATACAAGGAATCTTATAATTTGGGAGTCCTAAAATAAACGAAAGAAAGGATCTTGTGGAATGTGACGCACGGGGCGTCGAAATCCTGTTTCAACAATTTAGAAAGAGGGGTCTGATGTGTTTTAAAATAATGACAAAAAGGGGAAGATTCAAAATGAGCAATATTTGTGCGAAGCACACATTCCGGTGCTCTTGAAGTTTATAATACACATTTAGTGATGGTATTTCGTAAACCCTCGTGAGGGATACAAGAAATCTTAATCTCATAAGTCTGAGGAGACGACAAAATAACTGTCCTCGGAATAAACAATCGGTTTTGGTATTTTGAAAATCCCTAAGGAAAATATAATGAGACTTAGTTTCGTTAGTTCAAGGGGGATACCAGAAGAAAGACTTCTTGTGAGGCGACACTTGAGCAGGAAGGAGCCACATCAATGCAGTTTTGGGGATGAAGGTCTAAATTTTAAACCGAACAGGAGAAGGGGAAGGGGTTACGACCACACATGTGAGCGAATACTCCTACGTCGACGAAGGAATGCTAACATATAGCGGACGTGGGAATAGCTGCAAGAAGCGGAGAAATGGTGCACCGTCTGGCGTAGTGAAGGTTGTGAGGTACTGAAAACACGAGTGTGTTGATATTAAATTAAGAGACAACTTTCGAAAAATACCAGGCTATGATGCATGGCGTTTTTTAAATTATAAAACGGATCAGTGATTAGTTGGTAAAAATAACTACGTCACAGAAAGTTTAACCTGTTGGGGGGGGAGTCATGTGAGTGAATAGTTGTTGAGTATTGATTATAAAAGTGGAATGACATCAGCGTTGGGTGGAGCTAATCTAACCCAGTTCAGTAAGAAAGGGGGGGGGTTGCTATTTAAAATTGGAACGGAGATTCTTCAGGATTATTTCTGATTCTGATAATTTTTGAGAAGTATGATCATGATTAGGATCAGAACTTCGGGATTATTGCTATTCGGTTCCTCAGTTATTCAGCTTCAGATGTTGTTCGCGAGTGACTCTTGTGCTGTATGAGAGATAGGCAGTGATTGATACTTTGATCGAGATACTGTTCATAAGATCATTCGAGAGACGGTTGGAGGTGCACTTAGACTTTGATGCCTTGTCAAACAGGTATCGATCTCTTTCCTTGTAGAGAGTTAGTGAGATTTTGACTCACCTTAGTTAAATACTTTTCGGCGTCGTTGATTTGAAGGCACCTGAATATTCTGGCCTGGTTAAGTGTTTCGAGATCGTCATCATGTGAACAAAAGGAACGATCAATTTTTCATCGAGTTTCGTAAAGATAGCTTCGAACAACATCCGAAGTTCGATGGATGTTTCGAGCCGGCAGGGCCGCTGCGACTAGCCAAGGGCGGCCGCGAAGGCGCCTCTGGGACGGGCGGAACCGCAACGGCGAGACGAGGAGGAGTCGGGGTGTCCACGCCTTCCGTAAGGCAACGGCATCCCACGGCGGTTGGTGCTGATTACTCATATTCGGTAAGGTAACTGCTTTGGAGGGTCCCTAACGGCCCCTCTTTCCAACAATAAGGTGTATTCAAGAGGTGCAGTGTTCAAAGCGTGACCAACGTTCTACGTATAGATGTGTCATGGACTGTTATGAGACACTATTTATAGATGGACCTTGATAAAGAAATTTTACGACCTCAAATGAGCCCTAAGCTCCAAATCATTGACTTTACAATTTTCTCCACAAAATTGTTATGGAAAGTGTTAATTCGAAATGTGTAACCGGGTAGTTTTTATTGCATGCCTTTTGGGGGAGAGTTAAAGGAAGATAGTAAGAAAAATATTATATCCATGTTCTGCGTAAGAGTAATTAAACCAATATTTTATGAAAGCTGTTTTCTTTGAGAAGGATTCATGAGTGTCCCACGCCAAAGACAGGGCGAACCCAAAACCTCTTTTTATTATTTGTAGACAGAGAATATCTCATCTCTGTGATTCATCATGCCGTGTGGTAAGTTTCTTTATTCAGAGTGAATGAAATTTTATATGTTAAGAATTGACGTCGAAACGTGGGGCTACCAATATTATTCCCTCCATTGTTTTATATTACAATTGGCACCGCAACGTGTGGCATCGTACTCTCTCATATATCTCAAATTTTTATATTGCAATATACATAGATAAAAACGAAATATGTGAGATCCCTTAAACCATAATTTAATCATGAGAATTACTATGAATATTCCATGCGTATCTAATGATCGCTAACCGCAAACGCATTCACAAGGGACGAACTAGGAGGATGCGATAAAAGAATTTGGTCTTAAACTTAAAAGATATTAACATTCACGCAAGCAAAACCGCAGGTACTAAGTAAACCGAAGGAAAATGGAGAATCTGGTAAACTTGTAAGCTTTTTTGCAACCTTCATGGTCAGAAACACTTCTAATCTGAGAGGGATTTTAGTACAAGAGTGAAAGCATTGCAGGTGTCAGACTGTGGGATCCATTCGCTGCCGGAGACCGAGGTACGATCCAATCTGACGACCCTGCGCCTCCTCGATGCCAGCGACAATCCTTTGGGCCCTTCCTTGGCGCCTGGCTCGCTGGCGCTGTCTGCGCTGGAGATCCTGGTGTTGGCTCGCTGCGGCCTCCAAGAAGCGCCAGCTCATGATGTCTTCAGGGTAAGCGGTTTCTTCTGTACAACATTTTGTGCGTGGCAAGCATTCGTAAGTAAGTAGGATTCAGCGATGAAATTGATCACGTTATATGGTCATAAATACATCATACGTTTGATGTGTTAGCAGTTTTAAAATCACTCTTTTACTTAGTCATGTTTAAGAGCAACCTTGTAATTGTTTTGATGAATCATTTCCTTATAGAAGAGTACAAACATACCAATTTCGGTAAATGAATAAAATACAACTCACATTTTTGCACGATCGTAATTTATTTTGTATGCAATCAATACACAACGTTTCAACTCAAGATTGGAATCCTCGTCAGTGTAACAAATTGTAACAACAAAAATTAACATGGCAACAGAACAAACGAGTCGTAGTGCGTATGGAAGACGCACAAAATATATTGTAATCGTTCTTAAAAAATATCGTAAATTATATTATTTTCTTGTTCATATAATGGACGTAAATCGTAGAGTGCAATGGCGGCGGTTAGGGTGTGTGTGTTGGGGGGGGGGAGCCGCCACCCCCACTTTTACAATGAAAGATGAAAATTTCATCTTAACCGTCTAAAACTGGGAATTATAAAAAAAAATTACACCATCCTTGATATGGTAATCACCAATTCTTTCCTCTGATTTATTTAATTATTTAACTCATACTTAGTGGAAATATGCAGAAAATGTCATGTTAATGAAAATTGTAAACACTTTTTTTGCCCCCCCCACTTTTAATTCCCAATCGCCGCTACTGGTGGAATATATATCAATATCGGAATTGCGTGTGTAGTAAATGCGTGAGTGAATATAAAAACGTGAGAAATCTTATGCTAATTTTTCATACCTATATAAAGAACTAAAAGAAACAGGTTCTACAGTATTGGAAATGAACGAGACAAAGAGATTTGTGATTGCAGGAACAAGATGATGAGAACGGCTACATGAGCCCTCAGCTGGAGAAGCTCTCCTTAGCAGGCAACGAAGGTCTCAAACTGAATCCCAACGCGCCTCTGCTTCCTGCGCCGGCGCAAGGCACGCTGCGTTCTCTGGACCTCAGTTACTGCTCTTTGCGCCAACTACCTGGCGTCAGTATGCGCGGCGCCAACAACCTCACGGAGCTCCACCTGCGCGCCAATCTACTCGACGAGGTGAGTTATATCCGAGAGTCGGAACTCTTCCTCAAGGGCTAATTCATGGGGCTTTGGTGCCCTCCCTATCATTGGGCAACCTATTATACAGAGTCCGTATAGGAGAACACACTCAACTACTTTTTAGAGCATTGCATCACAGCCCAAGTACAGTAGGACCTCTCTTAAACGGTCCATCCCACGGAACAGTTTTTTTTCTCTTTCAGCGTGTAATAACTATAGCAGGTTGTGACTGAAACATTGATTGTTAGACGGGTCTTGGCTGGAAAGTTCCTGGAAATTCAAACAGGGTGGCGCGGTGCAATGCGTTTGTGTTGTGGTGGGCAGAACAGGGGAGGGGGAAAGAATTTGATTCCCCTCTTGTTCTCCGAGTCTATTTTTTATGCTTCAATACGTACATATACCTATTTTTCTATGAATCAATCTTTTTTGTGTTCGTTTATGAATGTGTATGTATTGTACATACAATACAATAAAATGAGTTGGAATGACGTCACATCTGCTTGTTCATTCGGAGAACCAGATGAAATTGTAGACACTTTTTGAACGAATATCGATTTCTCACGGACACCTCGGACTAACCGGTCAAAGGGCCTCATTCCCGACCTGACCGGTTAAGAGGGGTTCTACTGTTAAGACATACTGTCGAAAAATCGAAATGATATAATATTTACTGAATTTGAACGAGCAACTGCAGCGAAACAGCACCCCCCCAATATTTAAATACTTCCGATTATAATTAATGGGATTGAACTCTTTTCCTCGTTCAGCGCGATGAACTCACCTCGGCATGAATATCACTTCCTTCCATTCCTTTAATTCGAAAATATGTAAATATTCGCAGTGCTGTTTCCCTGTTCTTGTTCTTTAAAATTCAATAAATAATATTTCTTTGTATTCGCCTTGCCACGGCCTTTGAAAAAGTCTTCACAAGAATATATATATATATATATATATATATATATATATATATATATATATATATATATATATATATA